>JADZMA010000855.1:0-28776 GCA_020796225.1 Arion vulgaris
GGTGTAAAGTTTTTCCTGGCCTTTAGGTGTTTCAAAAAGTGTTCTATACCTTTTTCTCAAAAACTTTCTTTGTGATTCAGTCAGCACATGTCTCCCAATTTTAAAGCTTTCTGTAGTGTGAATACGGTTCAACAGAATACTGTAACGTTGTTTCTTAACGGCGCGTCTAATCTATCGTCACTTTCTTCTTTTTTTTAAAAAAATCACTTGATTTGTGTTTTTTCTTGACTTATTCGCGTCCAACACAGGACGTGAAATTCTGCATAAAAACCATACTCAGACTCAATAGTGAAACACGTACAAACAAAGTACTATAGTTTTACAAAATACAGAAACAGTGACGATAACAGCAACGTTTTGACCAACAAGGCCTTTATCAAGCAAACGAACAAACAGGGTGACAAATTAAAATGAAACACAAATGGACGAACAAATACTCAGACTCATGTTTGTTTAGTATCTTCAAGCAGATGTCGAAAGTATGACATAGATGTTTTCCGTAGCTCCTACTTGAACGGACTCATTATTCTGTTACTCAAAGTCTTCAACTTTGCTTGTGCAACGTATGATTCAAACTTCTTAAATGTTGGATAGATTTAACATCAGATTGCTTTCTTATCAACATGGGATTGCTGCTAAGCACAGAGGATGTTTCCCATATACATCTTTACAGAGCCGGATTAGACCAGCGCGGGCCGTAGAAATTTACAGCGGACCTAAGTTTTGTATTATAATAAATAATAAAACATAAATTTTACAAACAAACTTGTCTCGATTTAATTTGAGCAAATTTAGAGATAATACTAGACAAATCAATTTCTCTAAGTAAATTACATTCAATGTTCATTAAGGTGAGGTTATTTAGACGATCTTGTCCCATCATGTTTCTTAACTCACTTTTTATACCCTTTAATGTTGAAAAGAGACGTTCTCCGCTGCAGTTAGTAATCATTAAAGACAAGTAAATTCGTAAGACTATTCTACATTTGGGAAACACGACTCTAATGAGTTTTCCATTATAAGTTTATAAAATTGCAGTTCAAGGGCCTCATTCTTTTCGTTGCTATAGCGCAGCTCATTAGTTTTAGAAGTTCAGCGAACTGCACAAGTTCGTCGCTAGAGCTTTCTTCCAAATTCTATTGGTAAGAGCTGACAATGTTTGGAGTTCTTTTCAAGATCTCTTCTGCTGTAAGAGATTTTAACTGCCAATGTTCCAAATACATCAGTCACTCATGGTACGCTTCCATGCGTTTAGCTAAGGCAGAGTACATTATCAATTATGACAATAAACACCTGACTTTCAAATTTTTGTTTGGGTGTGATTTTCTACAACTTCATCAGAGCGTAGTAGACCACTAAAATCGTCATACTTAGTATTTCGCTTGCGTCGTCGTGAAGTTTGTTGCTGATATTCTTGACAGTGGGTCAGGATTTTGGCTTTGGCCTCAATATCTGAAATGTAGGCCGCATTGCTTGAACGTACCCGTGTAACATTCCAAAGAGCATATCCGTGTTAAGGTCTTGATCAGGTGACTGTAATGAAGCGCTCAGACGCAAGCGTTCTAGAATTCCGTTCCATAAAATGCTAACTATTCCCGTTTCCAACTACTCATCTCCAAAACTAGCATACAGCTTATTACGACACTCTACCTTTTGATCCATGTTATTTGAGATGTCATCCAAAACTTGTTTGATAATGGTAAAACCACATAAAAGTGCTTTTGTCGCATCAGCTCAGGAAGACCACCTGGTGTCCGACAGTCTCTTCAAAGTCAGGAGTTTTGAACCTGTATCTTCCAGTGCTTTTGTAAGAATACCCCATCGATAGGTAGAAGCGGAAAAGAATGTATAGAGACTTTCAACAAAATCGAAAAAATGTATGCTTCTATACAACATTCTGCAGCTACATCAAATTCAGTGAATGTGCAAAGCAGGAATGTATTCTGCGTACTTGTTTATCTCCTTAATGCGTGCTTGTAAGCCGTTGTATTTCCACTCATGTTGCTGGCATTGTCATAGCTTTGACCGCGACAGTCTTTGATATCAATGCCATTTTCCTTTAAAAATCAAGTAAACTTTGGGCGAGTTGTTCAGCAGTATGACCTTCCATATCCAAGAACTTCACAAACCTTTCCACTGGTCAGATGGCTAACGCATGCGCACTATTAAGTGAGTTGGTCCACATGCGAAATGTCTGGGTAGAGTCAGTGATACGGAATAGTACTTGCATTTCTTAATTTCTAAATAATATGATCCAGTAAACGATGCAATTAGATGGATAAATTCCTCACATGTTGTTTTTGATAAGTATGATGTATGTCCCTTTCCTTTATTTGCACTAAGTATTTATATCTGAGCCAGAAAAATGTCAAATTTGCTATTAATTCCAACAAACCTAAATAATTTCCATTATTAGGTGAACCAATATTTATCCTACGAAATACAAGACCTCGTTCTGCTAAAAATTGAATTACTGAAGTAATTCGCTCCAAAGTAATCGCTAATATGTTTGTTCGGTCTCAATTTAGCTTACAAGTTGAGAATCGACACGAGCATCTTTCTTTTTGCAAACTAACAGATAAATTATCGCTTGTCTTAGGGGTGCTTTCTTATCTTTTCAACAAATTGTTGCAGTTTTCAATCGTCAAATCAACTTCTCGTAAACCGTGACGAACAGTCTGAATCAGTAACTTTGCAGAACAAAACGAAAAGTTGTCCTTTAGTTTCTGAATACTACAATCTCACATGAGTTTTGTTTGTTGGTTTATGTATATGTGAAAACGATTTTCGACAAATTCGTAGTTGTTTTCTTTATCGTATGTTTTTGGAAGACAAAAATCACTGTTCATATGTTGCCTTCACTGCTTCCTTTCGCAATCCAATAATCTCGATTGAAGTTGATTGGCCATTCAATATCGTTGGGTACATTTATTTTCGTTGTGCTTTTGGCTTGTAGAAGATGTTGCTCATTAAGCTATTGCTGTGCTTTCTGCCTCTCTTTGGCTTAAATGATAGCTAAATTGGAAGGACTTACTGTACATTCGACTTAGTTTGTCTTGTGGAAAATGTGGCTAAATGGTGAAGAGTTGCTGATCTTATATTGGTAATGATGATTGTTCTATATCACTATCTTCATCTACTATACTGTAAAGACGCGACTTCTATATTTTCTGCTTCGATTTCTTTGGTTCACACCTTACACACGACATTAAAAATTCAGACACTTGCGTGTTTTGATACAAGAACTTGGTTATATTTTTCCTTTTCATCTTGTGCTTTACCTTTGCGCTTCAGAAGCGTAATGTCGACCCTATCTCTGGCTCTGCTGCTCATGATGTCTATCTCAATCTGGGAAGAAAAAATGAATTTACAAATAAAATGTAATTCTTCTACTTTCTACTAATATAACATATAAATGTGAAAGTTTGGACAGCGTTTTGATATAACAATTTACTCATGATGATATATTATATACAGGGTGCTTCTAATTTAACCATAACATGACTATAACTCTGATTTAAAACATTTAATTCATTGAAAACGAAAAATGATAGAAACTATTTTTTTTAAATTAATTTCTCACTGAAACATAAAATTAGCTATGTAAATAAAATAATAATAAAATAACAAGATGGGAGGATTTAAATACATTCAAAGTTAGCAGAACAAAAAAAAAAATTACTCTCTGTGTCCGTTTGTGTGCTTCTCTGTAAAATTATGCAGCTCTGTGTTGCGGCTTCTTGTTGCGGCTCCTTCAAGTGTGTCCAAGTTTTCTGTTTAATCATTTGGCCTCCCTCGCATTATTTTCTGGGACATCTAGTCAGTACAAACAGTTTCTCACAAAAAACGTGAATGACATGAAATTTATTTAAGAGTGCCCAGATCTGCTCATGTCTTAGAACAATATTTCATACGCACACTTGCATTTATTTTAAACTAAGTTTCGCGCTCAAAAACTACTGAACAAACAGAGACTTGAACTGGGTTATGAGTCAAATTTAATTGTTCTTTTTTTCAAGCTTTCAAGTTTTCGTTTATTAGAAGCGTGTGCACAAGAATCTCTATACAAAAGTAAAAAACTGTTACGTTGTTAATGAGCTCAGTGTGACCGCCCCATTAAGTCCGAAATTGAGTAAACATGACCTTGGCCCTAACCACAATAAAAAAATGAAAAGGAAGTTACCCACCTCCCAAACTTGGTTCCTTGTTTATGACTAGTGACAACTTAGCTCAGAGGGCCCCCAAGCGCGGGCCCGTGCATTGCTACTTCTGCTACTATGCTAATCCGGCTCTGCATCTTTACCTTCTCTCTGTATCGTAGAGGTTAGGTGTTTGCTTCTCGTGCCAAAGGTAACCGGCTCGCTCTATACTGGAGCCATCGGGATATTTTATCGAGATCCTGATCTCATGTAAGTGAGATCGAGTTCCAAGTCTATTTGAGAAGTCGGACGATAAAACATAGGTCCCGTGTTCAATTTGAGCACGTAAAGAACCATTGGCAGTTCAAAATCGAGAAGAGCAGGCTGGAAAGTCGCTGATTGGGGTAACTCATTAGAAAAAAATTACAAATAAAATGTCTACAAAATATCTTCACCATCTTCAAAAATTACATCGGGGACCCTCGTCGGAGCTACGGAGTTCGTGTACTGCAGCTGAGATCTTTCAGTGTAAGAACGAGATCGAATCCACGATTACTCACCGAAGTGCAATGATCATTGTTCTATCGATCAATCAATCAGACCTCTGGAGGTTGGAACCTCTATATACATTTACTCAAACAGCAACCTTTAGTTTTGGACCTTTCAAATAATCGACTGATAGTCTTACACAATAATTATTCCCGTAAAATGAGTCTCAGAGCGCCATTGGATGATAACAGTAACAGTCTCAACCTCTACTCTTATATTGAGGTAGCCCTGTATGCTCCAACCTGGTCTGCAACGACCTTACCGTCGCTGCTAGCACTAAGCTAGAAACCCCAGACTGATTTTACTTCGGTGAGTAACCATGTGTGCCGATCTCTTTCTTCAAGGAAGATCTCAGCTGCAGTCACGAACTCCGTAGCGCCGGTGAATGTCCCCGATGTAATTTTGAGATGATGAAAATATTTTGTGAATTTTATTTTAAATCTTTTCTAATGAATTTGCCATTGGCACAGAGGGCGAGCTGACTGGATCGTATGCACGTATGGTAACTGACTGGTCGTATGCGTAGAGTAATGACTGGGGCGTATGCGTATGGTAACTGACTGGGTCGTATGCACGTAGAGATAACTGACTGGGTCGTATGCACGTAGAGGTAACTGACTGGGTCGTATGCGTAGAGGTAACGAGCTGGATACGTAAAACCCGATAACATTGGCGGTAAAACAGATTCACACCCACTCGACTTCCGTGACCTATAGGTTGCCGGGGCCACTCGTAAAACTAAAGTAATGATAACACTGACAGATGGCCATTCTGCCATCTTTCGGGATCCATTCTTCCTATGTTGTAGGTCATATTGAGTGATCACATGACTATTTTTATTTATTTTTGCTTGATCCATACATGAAGGACAAAACACTAGGTCAAAATAAAAATGTTAATGGTGTAACTGACGGTATACCACTGAATCGAGAATGTAGTAAGATGCAATAATGGAAAGTTGGTCATGGGGCTGCTCAGATCCTGTAGAATGGATGATGTTTATTGATAACTGAGATTCCACAGGTGCTGAAATGACCATTACTATTTTGTAATTAAATATCATTTTATCAAATGTCAAGATTTTAAAAATAAACAATAATAAATCCTCAGGACCGGAGTTCGTTTTGTTGTTTTGTTTTGCTGACCTTTCTCTTGCGACTGTTCGTTCGGACGACATAAGTTTTCAAGTTATATACTTTTGCCTTGTGCACTAACAGACAGGTATAAATTATTAAATATAAACCTTTTGAAATCTATATTAGTGAAATAATTAAAATTTGTTAAAATAGAAGTAATTTTATTTAGATTTCTGATCTGGAACAAGGACAATCCTCTCAGTTTACTCAATACTCAGTCAGTCAAACTACTCTGACTATTAGTACTTACTCACTCCACCGTCAACAACTACATCGGTCTAACATTTGGAAACATAATCATCATTTTATTGTTTAGAACTTAGTATTCTTAATTATAATAATCTACTACTGATTGATAGTGATGTCAAATGTAATGGCGTTATTAATTTTAATTGATACTCATATGAGAATCACACTTTGACTTTGTTACCAGTGCCAAACTTGGTCTCTTACAACAACACACCACAGAAAGCTCACCACGTGTAAGTGTGAAATGAAATGCTGAGGAAGGCGGTGGAGTCACCAGGAAAGACAGACTACGAAATGAGGACATCAGAAGCAGAGTGGGCATAACTTCATGCACCGAATACATCGAGAGACAACAAATGCAGTGGTTTGGACATTTAATGAGAATGAAATACAACCAACCACAATAACAGCATACAATAAAGAGATCGGTACTGGAGCTAGGAAGACCAAGAAAAAGATGGATGACAATATCAAGACCCACTACATAAACAGGATACAACACAACAAGGCGACTCATCTGGCCCTAGGCTAATAAAGCTCCCATTCCTCGCAACGGCAGAGTGGACAACCAACTACATCTTCCACCTGGAGATGAACAATAGACTCAGATGAGATACTGATTATGATTATTGTGATTGTATCTGTCTATGTGATCTATTTAGTTATTAGTTAGTAGGATTACCACCACTTAAAACCTTGATGATCATTGATACCTTTGAACCACATAGACATAGATCTCTAAGTATAGACTATCAGTTATATGAGAAGTATCACCATAGCGCTCTGGATATGTCCATAGGTGCTCCGATCCCAAAGGCACTACAGGCGGTTTTCAAGTACTGTTCTATACTAGTATAGAATCAACATCATGTCACTTGCAGGCTCAGTAAAATCCATAGTTAGTATCTTTCAGCAGATAAGGATTAGGAATGATATGTGGATTTAGGTTTTATTTGACATGTCGCTGACATCAAATGATGAAGAAAACTAGTCACAACAGAGATGAAGTGTCTACACAGAATGCTGGGAGTAACCAGAAGAGTCCGGTTTAGAAATGAAGATATCAGGAAAAAGTGGCACCACATCAGCTCCAAACTTATCAGAAACAGCAAATTAAATGGCTCTGACACATAAGCAGATAACCAACAGACAGTGTTGCAAAAGATCATGTTATGAACACATTACAAGATTGTTCTAGAAATATCGTCTTATCCTGACACTGTGAGGCAAAACAGGATTGGAGAAAGGAGGTAATCAAAATCAATTTGTAAAGAAACAGCCAGTTATTTCTATCACAATTGGTAGATTTAATCTTCAACTTTTAATAGAAAAATAAGAGCACTTCACTGGAGAGCCAAAGTATCAGACTCAATTCCGTGGAAAGATTGAGCCAGTTGCCCAGGACAGAGTGGTAAGATGAAAGGACCTGCATACAATGTGCGTATAATAGTGCGAGAGAAATATATATATATATATTTGATGCTCATATATTTCATCAAACTACGAATGATAAAACTCAGAGAGCAAATGAAAGTTGATATGTTGTAGTGACCATGATGTAAACATACCCACACTATCAGCATTCATAGTTGTGTCGCCAGTGGTTACAGGGGCTAAATTTGAGTGTAGAATAGAACCTGTTACCTGCCACATGTAAAGCTGACTAAGGAGGTTTGGTTGAAATCGGATGCGTGTCCTAGATGTGTAGAAGTCTATGCATTTGGACCTACCAAACCATTGTGCAACGTATACACGTTCTTGGCTAAGATCAAACATATCACAAGAGTGATTACAATTGGTGAAGAAACGAGCAGAAGAAGAAGATAAGTGTGTGGTCTCTGGTTCAATTCCACAGGGATAGTATAATTTTTTTTCTGACTGTAGCGGCTGTAAACCCAGCCTCAATTGGGTTTTCATAGAAACACTTGGAAGTAAAGATGGCCAGCATGTTCCTAACACTGTGTTCCATAATATACCTCATGCTATGAAAATGGGTTCCATTTTTTACAACTGATGATGAAACACTGAGAGTGATTAAATCAAAACATCTGGTTCACAAGGATACCAAAGTAAGCATTGAGTGGGAGACAAAGGGTTAAGAAAGAGATGAAGCACTGCAGAGGATACTAGCTAAGTGAAACATGCTGTTAACAAACTGCAGAGACACTTGGTGAGCTTGATGTGAATGGATGTGAGTCTACAACCTACAAGTTATAGGAACCATCAGCATGCATATTTTTCTCCTCTGTTACTGCCTGAATTACAATACAAAACTGATGTATCATTTTGTAATCCACTTCATGTATCTCATAACTCTTGCTCCAGAAGCACCGGTTTGCATCCTGTATATGCAGCGGTCACACTCTTTGCAGTGATCCCTGATATCAATGTAGGTGAGATTTGTTCCTAGTCTATCAGAGACAAACAGTAAAAAATAGGTCCATGTTCAAGTTGAGCATGTAATGCGTTGTGTATTTGAAATTTAGCACAGTAAACTGGAAAGCCATTGTCCAGGAAAAAATCATTAATACCAAATAAAATAAAATTCTGCAAGTTTTCATCGTTGCATGAATTACACGGGAATCCTTGCGGTTCATGGGAGTTCATACTGCCGCTAATGTATTTCATCTTCCTATGTAGAAAGAGATCGAAACATGCATGGTTATTTGATGAAGTGCATTGATGATCCTATCAATGAAGTCTAAATAATTTAGCTAGATTTTTTGCTTTTAATTGGAGACTTTCACAAACACTGTACCAGTTAGTTTAGTCCTCGGACCATCCTCACTGCACCTCAAACCAATTAGTCTAAGTGATCCGATTTCCTCAGTATGTCACTCAGCATGTGACAACTAACAACATCAGTTCTGTGTTGATTTACTATTCTACTTTGGCTTCCAGTATAGTGCTCTTGTCTTGATACTGGGTATTCTTGCAATCTGATGAGTATTGTAGATTCACCACCATTACTTGAATCATTTAACCTCCTTCCTCTTAGAAATTCAGAACATCAGCCTGGTCATTGCATGCCGCTGTTTACAACAGCCAACCTGCAAGCCTTTTGGTATGTTCATTTCCCCTACACCTGCTGCACCTTACCATTCATCAACATCAAATAGCTTGTCCTCAGCAAAAAATTTTCCATCCTTCTAACATGAACTAACAGTCCTTCAATTTTCTGTCTCATGGCTAGATCTGCTTCTGCAACCTTCATGTAGAAGGATATGGCTATCCTGTAATAGGATATAGCTATCCTTGAGCGGATATCACTGTCCTCCATAGCAAACAGTCACGACAACACAGGCGGACAATAAGATGGAAAGACACTAGATATCACGCGACTGCACACTATGGTAGGAATGCTAGGACAAGAAGCGTAATAGTTTGACATAGGTTAATGATGACTCTAGAAACAAAATAGCGACAAGGAGACTGATAGAAACCTTGGTAAGAAACCATGACGTGTTGGTAAACAATGGTTCAGTAAACATGATCTGAATATAATAAAGGTGTTTGAGTTATGGTCATCAAGCTCACAGTTAACCAACATCTGTTATGCCATAGTCGTTAACATCATCCATCTTCTACCATCATCATCAAGGTCTGTATCCTTTATAGGACGTTGATCTCTTTGCAGCACATCTGAAATTCCTCTGTCTTGCCAGTTCCCACTTCGTCGATGGTCATGTTCATGGTTTCTTTAATATCTTGTAGCCATCTTCTTCTTGGTCTGCCCCTGCGTCGTCCTGGGACCCTGCCTCTAGTATTGATCTTTCAGGCCATCGTGCGCTTGATGTGACCAAAGTATGTAATTTTTCTGTATAATTTGTTTATCTGCAATTCTCTTTAACATTTAGTTCTTTCAGGACATGTGTGTTCTTTTTTTCTGTCCATGAGTATTGTGGATCTTTCTGTAGTATTTAGTTTGAAGAACTGGATTTTCATTACCATCAAACTTAAAGAACAACACCTCCTATAACATTCATGCACAAATCAGTTACATCCTGAATCCATCTTATCTAGGATTGCAGAGAGAAAACCCATCTTATCTGTTGTATTCTCTTTGTCGGGATGCTTACTTTCATAATGGTCTTCTCAGCCTTTCATGTCTCTTTATATGTCCAAATACTGCAATTTTCTTATTTGTAGCATTAGCCATTTAAAATTATTTTGAGTTATTTCTGGATAGATCTATTTGTTCTCTTCTCTGTCCATGATATACAGAGTATCTTCTGTAACATTATATTCTTTTCTCTACATTCATTCTTAAGGCCGTTTTATCATTCTAATGTGATATATAAACAGCCTACACCAAAACAGTGTCGTTCACAACCTTCAGTACCATTTGGGCTCTGGTGCTTATCCTTTGGTGGTGTGTTCGGTTTAAACCAGCGTTTACTGGGTTCGCTCTCCGTTAGCCCTTTGCTGTCCTCAGCCAAACCTGCAAGACAGCAGGTTGCTTTTCTTTAGGGCAGTGACCTTAGATGACCTGCCCTCCCAGGTTGATGAGCATCATCTGCCCAGCTAACTGGTCTTTTTGTGGATAACTTGGTTTGCCACGTGTGCAGTTTTGTGTATGGTTTGCTTCGCTAGCCTTTGATTGTCCCCAGTCAAACTACAAGGCAGCAGTAGTTTCGCTCCTGCTGGGCTTTCCAGTTTCTCGGCACATTCGGGTGGTCGAACACCTCTTGCCTGATGCTTTTCTGCCAGCTTGTGGCCCACTCTTGCATCGCCGCATGCATGCAGCTCTGCCCTGGTGCCTACCTCACCATTTCTGTCACACGTGCTCCATTTTGCTGACTGTCCCGTCTGGGGTTGCTCGACCACCCTGAGATGGGTCTGGTTTCACCTCATGTGGGCCCACCTGTGCATGATCCGATGCTTGCCGCTCTGCCCAGGGCCTGCCTTATCGTTACCATCAGTTTCGCGATGCTATATTTGCCTGGGTTGTCCAACTCTGGGGCTCAAAATCGTGCCCCCATCCCTGTGATGGGGCCTCCCATCCCCGTGATGGTGGCCTGAGTTTCGCCTCATGTGGGCCACATGCAGCTCAGCTCGACTCCCACTATTTGGACTCAGAGAGAGCATCGCGGGCTCGAGTTTGCCCCATGCGGGTCACGTCTCTTCGATGGATGCACCTCTCATCCTGTATGTTTATCCTTCTAGCTTTTCCCATCTGACCAGAGACAAGCATTAATAGTCCTCTGGGCATTAACTGTCTGTGTTGCGCGGATCCCATCTAAACGTGACTACCTTTTCATCTCTACTTGCCACAAGTAACTCTCCACGACACCTGCCCTCTTAGTCAGACCGGAACTACCGTCAGTTTGCAGGATCACCACGAGGAGGTGAGGGCAGGGTCTAGATTAGTGCCAGCTCACTAATCCTGGTGACATTGTCCCCATGTCTACTGCCTTGTTAACTGTTCTAACAATATGTCTATTTTATTCTCTAGATTGAAGTGAAAAATGATTATTCCTACTATTTACACTCCTTTAACAAAAAAGCTAGCTGTTTTGGATGTCACACAAGGTGGAAGATGTGGAGCACAATATATGGACTTTATTCGATGTGCTAGTGTAGTTGGTAGATACAGAGCTGATTATGATTGTTACAAGGAATTGGCTGACTTTCGAGAGTGTACCCTTAATGATAAACAGGTAATAGCTGAACTTTGAACTGTATTTTACCTTTTGAATATATATGTTATACGATTGACTAACATTGGGATATCCAAAATACATCTCCTTCAATACTTCATATCTACCATTTGTGATTTCTATGTGATCGAGCCTAAGAAAATTGTACATTGTGCCAGTTATACACCTACAAGTAGCCAGCACACCCAATTTCTGCGATGCTTTGTTTTTACTAGGGTAGATTCCTATTCTCCTTCCTTAATCATCTCTTCGGTATACCTTGTAGGTCTCATTGTTACTATTCTCTCCCCACCCCACCATTAGGCTACAGCTAAACACTGGTGGTCCACAGCATACAGTTACTACTGTCTACAATATACAATTACTACTCTCACGAGACAAGAACTTTCCCTATTACAATAGAGCACAACTAAACAGAGCTGCTTGTGATTTGGAGACCTTAACAGTTATCCACGGCTGAGAATATACAGAGCAGGACAAAAAGAAGATTGACACAAAGCACAATTTTCATCTACTAAACCAACTAGAAACCACACCTACTCTAGGAGATGGTAATCTGTTACAACCCCTGATCTAGACTTTCACAGATTCTCTGGTCAAAGTAACAGAGAAAATGTGGGACAACTCCAGGTGACCACCACGATCATATTGACCACTGGCATTGACCACAAATCCACTGTATATTCAATTTTACCAAGATTAAATTTTGAAAGCATAATTTAGTAATGTACACGACTTAGATGAATTTACTAGAATCATATCATTAATCCCCTCGCTCCTAATGGAGCATAGGGCCTCAACAGTTGTTCGCCACTCTTCTCGGTCTCTAGCTGTTATTTTTATGGTCTCCCAGGTCAATTGAGCACTCTTCAGCTCCTCAGTAAGACCTCGTCTCCAAGTCTGCTAGGCGTCCTCTTTTCGTTTTCCCTGCGGGTTCACTCGAGCACCTGTCTAGTGACACTTTCGACTGTGTCTTCCATGGTATGGCCTATCCATCGCCATCTTCTCCTCTTGACCTGTGTCATCATAGTTCCTGCCTGTTCCTATCCACAGATCCGTGTTTGTAACTCTATCATACCATTTCAATCTGAAACCCACCCATAACATCCGTTGAAAAAGGTCTGGATCTTATTTGTATTTGCCCTAGTGACTGTAGTTTCCGAGCCTATGCAACACCGACTCACATTTGAGCTGAAAATCTGAGCTTTGTTTTTCGTGGAGATGGCAGCGGACTTCCTCATGTGCAGGATGAAAGGCCTGTCGGTGCCTTCCTAATCCTAGCCTTAATGTCCTCATCTGTACCTCATGATCTGCTGATCTTACTTCCAAGGTAGACAAATTCATCCACATCTTCTATGTCCCCTTTCCCTCAATCAGTATTGGATCTTGCTGTATGTTGTTGCTCCGCATTACTTTAGTCTTCTCTTGAATGATTTTAAGGCCGACTCGTTGTGCAGTTTGTGCCAGAGCATCCACTTTTCCTGCATGTCTTGTAGTCTATCAGCAAGCGAGATCGTCCGAAAATCCAGGTCTTAACTTTGACATAAGTGTCCTGTATGCCTTTTCCAGACCTGGCGTGAGGCTGTGCGTGTGACCCAATCAAGTAGCACCAAGAGGAGGGGGGACAGCAGGCATCCTGTCTAACACCAGTAGTGACCTGGAACTCCTCTGACAATCTTCCATCATGAATAACCTGGCAGGCAAACCCCTCATCCAGCTGCCTGATGATGTCGACAGTCTTCTCCGGCACCCCATAGTTTCTTAGGATCCCACACATTGATTTCCTATCTATGCTGTCAAATGCCTTCTCAAAATCAACAAAGCACCCGTGAGCGGGCCTGCCACTCCATTGTTTGTTCACTATGATTCTTAAGGTGGCTATCTGGTCATTGCAAAATCTATCTTTCCGGGAAACCCGCCTGTTAGTCCCTAAGCCTCTGGTCTTAGCGTCTTTCATCCTGTCAGAATAACCTAGTGAGGACTTTGCTGGAATGGAGAGCAGCATGATCCCTCTCCCCTTTTCACAGTTTGACAAATTGCCATTCTTTGGCAGTTTCACGAGAGGCCTTTCTTCAATCTGCTGGTATCTCCTCCTGTCCCACACCAAGTTGAACAATATGTGGAGTTGGTTTACCATCTCTTTTCCTCCCTCCCTCAGAGTTTCCCGCTGGGATTTATCAACTCCTGCCGCCTTGCCTTTTCAAGTTTTTCCAAGGCATTGCGGTTTCCTGTTTTGTGATCCCCCTCGTTTATGCCCAGCGGGTCTCCTTGCCTAAATCTAGTGGGTTTAGTGGGGGAGGTCTATTTAAAATTCCTGGAAATACTCTCCAGCGCTAGAATCATATGCAGGAGAATAAAAAGTAGCAAAACTGCATAACTTCGACCTCTGTACTCCCACAAGCGCCAAGTATGTCATGTCAAGAGTGCCAGAAAGATTACAAACCCTTCTATGTATGACCTGAAGCAAATCATACAATTCAGGACTCTGTCATGGGTGGCTGAGCAACAGGTTACCATCGATCATCATATCAGACTCGATGAATATGTTCAACTGATTGAATCTGGAAGTATGCGTGTGGAATGGGTGGACAGCATTCGAGATCACACCTCAAGAAAATGACTTGGCTGTCACACCTGGACATGCTGGAGTGCAGGAGTGTGCGTGCAGACTTTCTTGCAAACAATGTCCGACTCAGGCGGGCGAAGTATGGACAGAGCCGATATCATCAATGGAGTGCGCTCTCAATTATGTGACATGGGCACGTCGCAGAACACTGGGCAGTTCGAGTAGGCGTTAAGTGTGGACATGCCAGACAGTATCGTCTTCGTGGTAGAGAGAGAAGATATAGTAATCAACTTCTCATGGGTATGGTGAGCAAATGGACTTTAGGATGGCTGCTGCAGCGGAGGACCAGCAGCCGGAATGTCCAATGTGCCGTGGCGTCGATGCGCAACGAAACATACAATTCATTACGGTAGTATGCTCGTTGGGTAGTATGCTGACATCAAATCTAAATCCGCATATCATTTCGAATTCTTATCTGCTGAAAGAGACTGGGATTTATGAGTGCATGAGTGACATGATGTTGATTCTAATACTAATATATACTGTATTGAGTAAAACCGCCTGTGTGTTGCCAGGGCCATAAGGTGAGCAAAGAATAGTAACACTGCTGACCTACAAAGCATGTCATAGGCGACTGTGGTGGGACCTAAAGCTAAACTGAAGTAAATAAAGCGTCACAGAATTGAGATGAGATAGCCTACTTGTAGGTGCATGACTGGCACAACATCAATCGCTCTTAGGCTTGGATCATATCAACTCACAAGAGTGGTTAACAAGTGAGTCGTTGTAGGCGTTGAAGAAGAAATAATTAATAGAAGCCTGTAGATGCTCTGATTTGATGGGAATCAGTGTTTTCTCCCACTCCCTTGAGGACTACTGTAAGCCAGTATTTACACTTAGTTACTTTTCTTTCTTTCTCCGAATCCTGTATGCCTACAGCGTCAGGAAGAGATTTCTAAAGCAGACCTAATATCAGCCATAGATAGTCTCTTTTGTGCCTCTGTTACTCTGAGTCATCTTTTGCGTGTGACCTTTTGCTGTACTCATTGTATTGGAGCAGCATTGCTCTTTAGTGCTACTGTCTGATGGTAATCTGCTTACGTGGCGAACCATTTAATTTGTTGTTTCTTGATGAAGTCTAGTACTGATGTTTGTACCCACTTTTTTCCTGATGTCTTCATTTCTCAACCGGTCTCTTCTTGTTACACCCAGCATTCTGCGTAAGCGCTTATCTCTTTGTATAGTTTTTTCTTCTCGTTTGTTGTCGCGTCCAGGTTTGGCACTGGTAACATAATGTGGGGAGAAAAGATTGTGTTGAACATTGCTCTTTTTGCTCATGGTGGCGTGTTTGCATCTTAAAATTGGCGCCATTTGCCCTATCATTTGTTTTGTTTTATTAGTCTGTTTGAATTTCATTAGTTATTCTTCCATTGCTGAAAAATTTTGGGTATGTGAAATCTTTACTTGCCTTTAGTAGGTGATTATCGATGGAGATTTTGGGTAATTCTTTCCTCTCCAGGAATGTCTTACTTCTGTTTTCGATGTTTATTCTCATGTTGTATTGTTACATGCTAACTGGAGTCTGTTGATGTGTTGTAGCTGTTCTTCTGTTGTTGATATGATTGCCTGATCGTCTGCAAAAGAAATTCATTTAAGAGTTCTCCGAGGTTGTTTCCTTGCTGGTTTTGTATTTTACAGATGTGGTCAATATCGGATGAATAACAGCGGGGATATCACGCAACCTTGTCACTCCTGACCCTCGTGAAACTTTCTGATAATCCTGTATTTGTTCTAATCATTACATTGCTGCTCCGTATAATGCTCTTGAAAAGGTTGGTTGGTGGTCTTAACCCATGGTTTGTATTTCCACAACTTTGCCTATCTGCGTTGACAACTTTTTCCTGATCTAAATCAGCGTGTAGATGTTTGTCTGTTTGATAGTCCTTTCTGCAATGTCGGGGGCGAATATTGCATCTGTACAGCTTTTGTTTTCCGGGAACCCCTTTTTGGGGAGTCATTAAGCTGTGCTCGATGATGTGCGGAGCCTTTCTCAATTTTTTCAGAATTTTTTTCTCAGTGTGGCTCAATAGGCGCTATGCCTCTATACTTTATACAGTCCTCTTGCTACCTTTCTTCTTCCAGATGGGAAAAATTTTAGCATTCCTCAATCTTCTGGTGTTCTTGTGTGTCCAGGCGTGGTTGAATATCTATGGAGCCATCTGATTCCTACCTCTTAGTTGCTTTTGATTAGGTGGCCCGGGGGATTGTCTGGGCCTTTTTTTATTAGGAGGCCATATTTCAGCATTTTTGATCTCTGAAAGTGTTATGCTTGGTTCTACTTCTGAAATTACATTTACTGTGTGTTCTTGAGTGTTCGGTTGGTCCTCTTGTTTGTAGGTTGAAATTTCATTAAAATTCCCCCATCTGTTTATTATCATTTTTGGATCATTAAGACTTGACCGTTTTCATCGTTAATAATTTCAGTTGGGTCATATTGTTCTTGTCTTTCCAGCATAGCTTTAATTTTTTTTGTAGAAATGTCTTGTTGAATTTTTGTATTCTGAATTTAATGTTTCGCCATAATCTTGCCATGCTTGTATTTTAGACTTCTTTATTATCTCCTTGGCTTGTTTTCTAGCTTTTCTATACTCAGTGAGTCATTTTTATGTTTGTTTTTGCCCATAAGTTGTATCTGTGTTTTTCTCCTTTACGCTAGTTTTATTTGTCATTCCCCCAAGTTGTGATTTTTTGGGGATACCTCTGTATTTACTGTTCATGTTTCTTTGGCTGCTTCTAATAAAGTTCTCTTAAATCTGTCATTCTTCTTCTACTGACTTCTTTCTTTAGTTAGTTTAGTAAAATTATCTGTGACTCTTTGAAGATATGACTCTTGTGTGTTGACATCTGTTAAGTTATTGATTTTGATTATCTCTTTTTGTATTAGTGTGTTGCCTCTGGTACTCTTCTTGTGTGTTCTGATAGTCATAACTCACCGATAGTCATAACTCCGCTTTGTGGTCCTTGTCTATGCATAAATTTGGTATAGCCCTAGCGTCTATCACTGACCTTCTTTTTGATCTTTGGACTAGTATAAAATCTATTTGGCTCTTGCAGTCTAAGTTGTTCCATTTGTACCAGGTATAAATGTGTGATTGCAGTGTTGAATGTGTGTTGGTAATAATTAGGTCATGCTGTTCACATTCCAGAAGTCTTATGCGTTTCCATTTCTCTGACTAGTGTTGTCTCGAAGTGTCCTAGATTGACTCAACTCCTGTCCTCTCTCTCTTTGCCTTTTACGGGTTTGGGGCATAGGCCCTCAACCAACTCATGAAATCTTCCTATCTCCCGGCTTCTCCTGCAGCTCCCTCCCGCTCTTCTTTTTATTTTTGATCTCCCTCCAAATCTCTCTAAACTCCTGTCCTATCAGAACCTAAATGTGCATTAAAATCACCCAATGAAAGTAGTCTCCCCCTGATTTGATTCTATTTATGATGTATCGCTGATGGCGTCATAAAATTCATGCATTCTTCTATTGTCAGCACTATTACAGTGAGTAAATTTGAATGTAGAGTCGTGTCCATGATCGATTCTCCGTATTGTGATTGTCATTATTCTTTCTGAGATGTAACCTATGTGTAGTATTGACTTAGCTAGATCTGGGTCAATGATGAATCGGCCCAATGTTTGTCTTTTGTGTTGATTTCTACACTGAGTATGTACTTGGTTACTATGAGAACAAATTATTCTCAGCATGTGGTGACTGTAAAGAACAATGATTAGAAGAAGGCATTGATTAACTCCTAGAAGCCCAGACACTAATGGCACCTGTGTTGGTCACCAGTTTACAAATGTCACTCTAAATGACGTTTTAAATCTAACAGTAAAACAGCTGTAGTAAATTTATATTCCAGTCCACCTTTATTAATTTAATCTAAGATCATTAACTCATTTCTGGCTAAACAACGTGGACATAGCTGTTTTGAATCTAGAAAATGAATTTGTAAACTGAAAAAATCAAGCAACAAATGTAAACAACTGATTTTTACGCACTTTCAACAAATATGACATAAAACTGTTTTAAAAACGTTATTTATTTGTAAAACGTATTAAACTTTTCTAGATTATGTAATTATACTTCATCCTTTACGTAGCTTGAAATATTGTCTATATAATGTAATTATAGATGTAGCAGATCATCTAGTCAGATCAAATGTTTTCATCTGCTCCATATTCAGAACGATACCATCTGCAACTGTTAAACTCACTGCCTTGTGGAGGGTGGGGTTTGGAGACTAAGGCTACGGGGTAAACCTAATGAAATCCCCACTGCCCTGTGGGTCAGCACTGTTATGCAGGGGCTAGAGGTAAACCTTGACCACAAATCCGGAGGAGGAGCCTAAGACAGTTGATGGTTATATGTGTATTTTTCATCTTGCATCCCTCAAACCCTGTGAATTCCAAGCGTATGGACTTTGTTTTTCCTTTGGAATAAACAGTAAGTAAGAAGGGGTTTTGCAAAATGGGCAGTACATTCACATATCAGCTGCCAGGCTAGGCACAAATGAAGAACTTATCCTTGCTTTCAGCTCCGACACAACAGGGAAAAAAACAGTTCCGGAAAGAGTAAATCTCTTGTTTGGCACATGGAGCTAAGGACCATGTGCCCCGGACTTCACAACAGGGGCCCATCAGCATCACAGGACATCAGAAGCAGCTGTCATAAACAGAGAACTTGAGACTGCGGTGACTGGCTGCCTACAAAAACCAGGTTCCCAGATTGCGTGCGGCTCAGTAAAGAAAAATTACAAATTTTTGGCGGGCCTAAGCACAAATCCTGACTGTAGGAGTCTTTTTTGCTGTGCACAATAGACTGGTGAAATATCCCACCAGTAGCTGCATCAGGCAGTAATATCTCGACTCAATGAAAAAGGTGGACCCCTAAACATCGTATGTGTCTCCCACCCCCCCTTGGCGTCTGCAGAAGATGACAGGTTTTATGACTCATTATTAATGTGTTAACTCATTTCCGTGGATGAGGCATATAATGGATCCCGATCCCGCAGGATCTGATCCAGTCTGGTCGTATGCCTGGTCATCATGGCATTTGAAATATCAAGATTGGTCAAAGCTGCTTGAGTTCGCTCCCAAAACAACATGTGGGGTCAAATACGTTTTTGCTGTAAAACACAGATAAAAGGTTGTTGGTGCCCCCCAAAGATCAGGTTACTGGCATCAGCTTCATTTGTAATCACCGGAAGAAACACCTCAACGTGGTAACATCGGTACTTTCCATAGCACAGACTGTGTTTAAGATCATGCACTGTTATCAGCAAAGTCAAGGACTCAAGAAAAACTCATACAACAGAAGACCACACCCAAGATCAGCATCACTAAAATGGGGGTGGCGAGTATGGGAGACATTAAAAAATTTACTGCTCTATCTGACAATATAATTGGGAAAGTAGTATAGATGAAAGGGGAAACATCCTTAAAATAATTATGTGACTAGCCATCTAAATTTGGCCAAAAATTCTACAAGCTGGGTCAAACAAAATGAAACAACCTCAGCCCCCAATTGAAGAAAGAAAAAAAGCCCCAATAAATTAAAGAACCCTCACAAAGCTCAAGGGACGTCTCAGTTTCCAAATCAGTAGTCAAGAGTCAGAGGGTGTGCAAATGAATGTTCTTCAATACAAAAAGCTGCAGATATGGGGAACACCAAGACAATGTATGAAAATATCAGGTAGGGGTGGGACCAAACATAACAAAATTGCCCCTTAAGATCGGGGAAACAGGTAGCAATCAGATATGAACAAACAACTCAAAGAATTGGAACACTAATTTTATTGGTGGGAACAAACTGCCCCTAGATCAAATCATACTGAACATCATGAACTTAGGGCTGGGCCTTGAACCCCAGAGTTGGAACTTTTCAGAACCATCAACAAACTTTCAAATGGAAGGCGTCAAGGACTAGATAACATTTCCTGCAGAAATCCTCCAACTAACAAGGATGTCCTCTTTGGCCCCATTCTTACAATCTCATTGTACAGTGCTGGAAGTGGGCAAATTCCCCAAGACATGAGGATCAAAGATAGTGACACTCTTAAAAAAAACAAAGGGGATAGGGGACTGCAGCACTTTTCAAGGCATCTCCCCTTTTAAGTGTTCGGCAAGGCCTTTGCGCTAGTCCTTTCAGCGGCTACAGAAACAGGGGGGCATGTTCTTCAGTCCAATGTAATTCAGAGCTGGCCCGGGCAACAGCTGACCAAATATTTGCTCTTCAACAACTGCAAAGAAAATGCAGAAAAAATTGTTCACTCTTTGTGGGTTGACACGGTCAGAAGACCAGGACTTTATAAATATTAAAACATTCGGCTGCCCCCAAAATTGCTCCAACTAGTATCTCCTTACATGAGGCATAAGCCGTATATGTTGAGGTGTACATCCGATGGCTTGGGGGTTAGAATGAGTCAAACAGGGCTATGTCCTTCCCCCACTCTCTTGTATCTTCTTCGCAGTCTTTTCATGCGCCTTCAGGGATGCTCTGATGGAATTTTTTCATCCACAAGATCTGATGGCTCACTCTTCAACCAAACAGCAGAGCCAAACAAAAAAACAAATTCTTCTCAAAGGAACTCCTTTTAAGCCAGGCATTCCTTAGTTACATGGGGAGCTACCGCAATCCCTAATAAATAATTTGCAAGGCATCGACCTGTTTTTTTCTGACTATAGTATCACCAAACTGTGGTTTTATGCAGTGAAATAACACATCAACAAATATCACTTTAAATGATAACCATCTAACCCCAGTTAAAAAATTCTCTATCTTGGGGCCATAGTCTCTGCCAGCTTTTTTCATGATGAAGAAATCAATGCGCGAATAGGCAGCTCTCTACATTAACAAACTATCAAAAGGCATGGGACAAAAAAAAACATTCAGATGAAATTCAAATATATGAGCCTGTGTAATTAGCTCTTTACTATGGTCAAAACATGGCACCTCTCAAGACAGGAGGACTAACATCTTTCACCTTGATGTCTCCAAGATTATGAAAATCGGGGGTCGACAAGATAACCAACTCTGAAGTACTGCAATGTCAAAACATTTTTCCCCATGGGCATGCTCCCGTAGTAGAAGACTTAGATGGCTAGGGCATGTCAAAGAAAGGACAATGGCGCATTCCCAAAAAAAATTTCTTGAACTTTCGGAGGAAGAGACACCAAGGCAGACCACTGCTCAGATATAAAGATGTCTGCAAAGGCCTCAATGAATAACTTTTTTTGGTCCCAGCAAATGGGAAAAACTGGTGATGATAGATATTGGAAAACAACATTAAAAGTAAATTTTTTAAAAGGGACTTAGGATGAGCTGAAAAAGGGGAACAAATAAAAACTCAAACTCCGTGAAACATTGAATTGACCTTTGAAAAAGATAAAAAGCCATATAGTATGAAAAAAAACCTTTTTAGGCTTGCAGATGTAAAAGATATATTAAATTTTGAAAGTAAATTTTGTTCTCATTTTTTTATATTTTTACTTCTTCTAAAATTACTTAGTTTTCCCTTTTTATTCTAAATATTTCCCTTAATAAAAGGGCATTCATTCAAAACATTTTGTTAAAATTATTTTTTTAATTAAAAATAAAAAGTTTAAACAAAACAAAAACTGTCATAAAAAAATTTATTAAAAAAAAATGGTTTTAAAAAGGGTTTTTTTGGGGGGTCTTCAAGGTTAAGATTTTTTTTTTTTTTTATGGAAAAATAAAATTTTAAAATCTTGTTTATATTTCCCAACAGTTAAGAGGTCCCGTATCATGGAAAAAGGGCAAAAAAACCCCCTAGGGCTCTGGGAAAAGACATCAAAAATTTAATCTAAAAACCAAAACTTCTGTTTTTTTTTTTTACAATTTTTATTTGGTTGGGTTTTTTTCTTTAAATGTTCATATGAAAATTTGTGTTTTTTGAAAAAAAATCTTTTAAAAAAGTTTTAAGTCAGAAAATAAAAGCTAAAAATTTACTAATAAACTAATTTTAATTTTTGAGTAGTAAAGGAAAAATTTAAAACTTTTCCCACATAACATTGGATGTTTCTTTTATGTTTTTTTTTTTAAATTAAAAATTTTAATACGGGAAATATATTGGGAAACAGTCATCATTCTTGGACTGTGATAGGAGGGAGTTTAAAACCTTTTTTGAAAAAAAATTTTGGTGTTCTTTAGTAGGAAACATAAAATCTGAGATAGAAAACCAAAAAAGTTTGTGGGACCCCCATGCCCTTTTTCCAGTATTGGGAAATCAGTGTTAACGCCCTCATTTTTTGGACATGGGAACGTGTGATTTATCAACATCCTCCCCAGCCTATTCTTTCCCTAATGGTTCTGTGGTCCAAAAGGGAATAGGGGAAAATGAGGTTGTATAGTTGGAAAAAATCCCAGTAAACTTTGGGACCATCGTCTATGAGCGGGTGTCCTTTTTTTGAGCTTCTTTTTCCCACCCCCTTTTTTTGTTTGATCTGAGCCAAAGTTGTGCCATTTCCTCAGTCCCCAGAAATATGATTTTATATTTTTTTTTACTTGGATCCCTGGCCCATCGTTCCCCCTCTTACATGATTTGGGTTGATTACTATTCTTTTCTCTTCGGCGCCCCATGTAGTTCTTCAAAATTTTTCAACTCTCTTTGTTTTATGGTAAAAAGAAATTGGTCTTTAAATCAGACAAACCCAAAAGGGGAAATTCCCCAATCCTGACAACTTCTTTGCACCGCCCTCGTTTTTTTTTATTCTGTTTTTGAGACTTTAAAATAACCAATCAATAGTATGGGGCATTTTAGCTGTGGGTGTCTGTGAAAAGCGGTAGTGAGCTGATCACAACCCCGGGTCCTGGTTCAAACTCTGTGGGGGATTTTTGGGGAAAATTTTTCGGGGATTTTAAAAGGGGAAAAATAGCCTCCCATTCAGAACAATTCACACTGTACATAAAAGTGGTGCCTGAAAATCAACGACTTGTTTTTTGGTTGATGGCTCTCATGTAAAGGATATCGGCTTTGACATTTCCCAATTTTCATTTCATTAATGCAGAAAAATAAAGTTTTTGGACTTTTAAAGAGCCCAAAAAAGGGTTGAAAACCTAATGGAAGGGCATCCCCCCAAAGGAAGCCCACAGAAGAT
Source organism: Arion vulgaris (assembly GCA_020796225.1). Classification (NCBI taxonomy): domain Eukaryota; kingdom Metazoa; phylum Mollusca; class Gastropoda; order Stylommatophora; family Arionidae; genus Arion; species Arion vulgaris. The sequence continues at coordinate 23,468 of JADZMA010000855.1, forward strand.
GTTCAGGTTTCTATCTGATGGCTGCAGAGGCAGGGCATCGGGCCCTTTGAGAAGAAAAGTGGAAGAATCTTGGGGGGGAAAAAGTTCTTCAGGAAAAACTTTGATGATATGATTCTAGGCACAGTAACAAAAAATACAATTTAAGCAAAAATCTCTTCATCAGGTATAAAAAATTTTTTTTCTAAAACTAATCAAATGGTAGGTAAATAACATTGACAGAATTTAAATCTTAAGAGAAAAATATTCAGAAACCCCTTTAAAGATGTGAATGGCACTAAAATTAATCTTCCTTTCTTCACGAAATTTGTTTATTATTCAACATTGTCTTTTAATAAACTTCACTGTCTTTTGTATCTCCCCGTGTCATTTTTTTTATACCCAGTGTTGTTTCATTAGTCCTTCCTTTGTTAAAACGTATGTTTGCTCTACAAAATCTTTTTTTTCTGTCAAGTGTTGTTTCTTAGCCCATTGGTTTGCCTCAGTATATCTATTGGGCAGTCTTAAATTGTTCTGCAGTCGATGCCCCTGTAAAAACCAATTGCCAATCTTGAATTTTGAACATTTTTTAAACACCTGTTCTCCCAGAATAACAACCCAATTTCCCCTTTTTTTTCTTCCAAAAGCTTCTTTTTAAAATGTTGGGGTAGGAAGGGTTTATCTTTGTGCTTGTTTTTAAGGGACTTTTGGGGCTATATTCATTTTCTAAAAAGGGTGTTCTTGATGGGGCCTCCATCTTTTTTAGTCTTCCCCTTTTTTTGTACTCTTCTACTTTTCTAAAGCTCATATTTTAGAATCTTGTTTTGAATATGAACCTAACTTTTTTTTTAATGACCAAATTATTGAAATTTATTTTGTTAAATGTTTTTTAACATATTAAACTGATTCCCCCTTTATTTATTTTTTTCTTTTTTTATCACTACTTTTTAATGTTGGATTGTGTAATGTTTCTTCCTTTATTATTGTGGGGGAAAATCTCATTAACAGATCTTATCTCTTTGCATATAGAATTTGGGGTAAGGGATTTTTTTTTTTTTCCCCTAAATTAACAATTGATGAACAGTTTTGTTTGACCTTTTCGATTTATTGCATTTTGGGGGATTTCTTTTTGGCGGTCGGGTGTTTCATTCGAATTGTTCCACCTGTGACGGAGACATTGTTGCATTTGTGTGTTTTTCGTTGGCGGGAGAACAATTTTGGTGACTCTTGCAGTGAATTGGAACTTAATAGAAATATCTATTATCCTTTTTTTAAAAAAAGCTTCCCTAGTTTTAATTTTGGGCCTTTTTTTTTCTCTTTCGAATTTTTCCCATGTCAGGCCAAATTTTCAACTCTCTTTCCCAAAAGTTTAATTTGATTATTTTTTAATAGGAAACATCATTCACTTCAGTAAATAACCCTTGTTCTCTGATATTTTTTTACAAGGAAAGGGGCTCACCAGTCCACGAACTCCTAATGGGGGCCCAATTAATTTTAAAGTATATATATATATATATATATATATATATATATATATATATATATATATATATTTTTGAAGAATTTTTTTTTTTAAAAGGGGTTTAAAAAATTTTTCCCAGGGGTGGGTTTTAGTTTTATTCGTTTTGAACTGCCCGGGTTTTTTCCTAAATTGAAAAAGGACCTTGTTTTGCTTTCTTTTCCCATGGGGTAGGAATTCGTCTCCTCATTAAAAATCAGGGGTTTGGAAAAATATCTGATATCACGGGGAAAAAAACCTAGTCCTTTGCCCGAAAACACCTATCGACAAGACTGCCCATGGTTTTTTTGGTCCCGTTTCCCCCTCCAACATTAACAAAATTTGCCCCCAACAGCATCACGGGGTCTCCATGGAAACCCCCGAGCAATGAGGAGGGGAAAACCCCGGAACACCTGGGCGGGTTGGGGACGTGCGAAAATGGGGAAGGTCTGGAAAAGGGTTGGCGGATGACGGCTTGGAAGACCGGTTGCGGACCTATCCCCCTGGGGAAGAATGAAAAAAATGTTTACGCCCTTTTTTTTTTTATCGTACAGAAACAACAAACCCGCAAAGTTACCGCGCTTTTCCCCCCGGGGGGACGGGGCCCCAACCTTCTCCCCCCCTGCCGCGTGTTCACGTTTGGATGACAGGGAAAACCCCCCGTTCAACATTTCAATTCCCAAGGGTTTGGGAGAAAAACCACAGGTTTCAGTTTTCATTGTTGTGGCACCGAAAAATTCGATCTTCGGGGCGAAGAAAATCAATTTCTGGATGGGAAAAAAATTTTCCTAGTTCCCATCTCTTGGTTCCCCATCTTTTTTATATTTTAATCTCTGCCTTCAAATTTTTCCTCTACTTTTATTTTTATTCTTTTCTTTTCTGGGCTCATAAAGTTCTTCTTTTATTTCCTAGGTTTTTTCATATATGCTTTTTTGTTCTTGCCCATGGGGAAACATGGAGTCCTTTAAGGATCAAATCCCTTCCAGGCATCCCCAGCTCTCTCCCCCTTTTCTTTTCCCTTTCCCCGGTGTTCCGGATCTTTTCCCCTAATGCCTGGGTTTCCATTGGGGGCCCGTCTTTGATGCTTTAGAGTTTCCTCATTGTGTCTATCCATAAATTTTTGTCCTTCTCTTTTCCACCTTCGTCTGTTTATCCCGAGTTCCCCTTTTTTTTTGTTCTGGCATCCATCACGTTGGTATCCTGCCAGGCATCTATTGATGAATTTAAACTTTTTTTTCGTTCATTTCTCATGGGGTTTCCCTTTTAAGTTCTTTTACTGACTTTTTTTGGTAAAAATTCTCGATTATTCTCTGGTTTGTTAAATCCCTTGTGGTCGGGACCCGAAAAAAAGAATAAATCACCGACCTACAAGACATGTCTCTCTCATGGACCGATAAAAACCCTTTCAGGAAAAAAGCCCAGTGTGGGTCCTTTCACAAGGGTTAAAGGCAGTTAATGGGATCTGGGGGGGGTCCATAAAGCTCCCTGGGTTTTGTTCCCCTCTCCCCTGCCCCCATGCATCCCGTTCGACAACAGGAACTCAAATTGTCGATTCCAAAACTATTTTAGTGTCCTTACAACAGACAATCGCGAGGAAAAATTCCCCTATCCATCTTAACCCCCCCAAAAACGATGGTTTATCAAGCCTGTCCCCTCATTCCGTAAACCCCGCTGAAGACGGGATATCCACGCGATCAATAATAACTTGGCGGCTTCGTCATCGTTCTATCTCCTCGCAGCTACCCCGCATCCATCATTTCCTAGGGGTTCCCCGGATTTGAGTGATTCTACATTTGTGCGTAGGTTACGATCGCGTGTCATTGACATCCTTATTATTTATTTTTGAATTGTTTATTGAAATACAGATTTGAAAACAGGTTTATTTTGTCAGTGGGAAAAAAAAACTAAAAAACAAATTAAAAAAGTTCCGAGCCGGATTGAACCAGTGACCTAAGGATCCTTCTTTCCCTTACAGTCCTCCGCTCTCCCACTGAGCCTTCGGGGTTTAACTACTTTGATTAAACTACATATAATCATTGACTTATTGTCAACCACAGATTCAGTCTGCAAACTCTCTGTTGTATTCTATTATCAAGAACACTTCTAGAAAAAAAAAAATGCAAATTACCAGACAACTGGAACATCTTCAGATTCTAAAAAGCTGTTCGATTTAGTTAGAAGACGTGAAGTGGTTGTGACCGAAGTCTGTACTGCGAACTGTAGTCTGTAGTGATGATCACGAGTTAAAATCTGAACACTTTCCCAGTAGTCATAAACCACAGCCAACTATACCTCAGGTTACTTGAGTTGGTGTGGATAAACCTGAAATAACCTAAACGCAGGACGCTATAATAAATATTAGTAAAATATATCCGTGATAGTGCTATCATTTATCATAGTCCTTTGTTGTAAGAGCCTTCAAACTCTTTTTGCGCAGCCTAACCTATTATTGTTAACACGCCATGAGTTTTCAAGTCTCTTGTTATGATTGGAAAGATCAATTTAATCATCTCACAGCGCTAATTTCAAAATGTGGGGTTTAGATGACACATCAGTTCAGATGCTCATAAGTAATGAACTGATTCTGGGTTCCCGATGGCACTAGGTAAATATGGGCTAATGGGCGCCCGCAGTCTTTTAAAAAAATAACTTATCTCTGATTCTTGGGAAAACCCTATCTCTTGACTTAAGCGATCTTTACCTCTGTGTTACTCAAGGCGTGCGGTGCTTTATACAAAGTAATAACAGAGGGGGGCCGCTCAGGCGGTTCCCTGGAGTGGGCGGCAAAGGGGTGAAATCAAAATAAAAATTTTTAACCATTCCATAATTAAAATCTTTACCAATTTTTTTCTAATGGTCTATATTATTGATATTGATGTAACGATTTATAATTTATCGTCAAGCCTGGCTAAGCGCTGTCGGTTCCTATGATTTCGGTTTCTGGTGCATCGTTGGTGAGCACTTGTCGAAAGGCTTTTAACCTGACAGCTCACAGCTATTATTTTTGTTCGTAATATACCGGGGCGCTGTCAAAATCTGAGGATCAATTATCCAAAAGACAATTGAACGTGCCTGTTGATAGTTCTGCTTTGAGCTTACAATTATGACAAAATAATTTATTTTAATGTTAGTTTGTCTCAAAAATGGTAAGTGTCCGTTCTGTGTTTAAATTAGAAATCAGCTATATAATATATCTGTATCAGTATTATATTTTTGCATTTATACTAATTCAGTTTTTGTGTTGAAAAAGTAGACAGGTAAAGAATTATTGGTATTTGTACAACAATGTAGTTACTTGTTATTTGAAAATGATTATATTCTTCTTCTTCTTCTTTGCGTTCGTTCTTTACGATCAATTTTAATCACTGTTTGTGATATGTTTGATCTTTGTCAAGAACGTGTACGTTGCATTGGTTTAGTAGGCCCTAAACTAGACTTCTACAGTTTGAGACTGACCCGATTTCAGCAAAACCCTCCTAGTCCCCTCTTACGACATGCATGGCAGGTAACAGTGGTTCTATTCTTTCACCCAAATGGGCCCAGTAACCACTCAGGCGTGATTTTTTTATGATATGGGACTAAAATTAAAAGTAGCATTTGCTGGACATCTCAGATGCAACTGTGCTTGTGTGTGATAGAAAGTGGTAAATTGGACTACTTTTTGTGTGTGATGAGAGTTTTTTTAGAAAAGTTCAAGGCAGGTTTGAGCTTGCATCATACTGAGAAAAAATACCGGGCCCTTTGTAACTACTAACAAAATGTACAAGAGCTACGACATGGGGGATATGATTTTCCTTTACTATCAAAGCTAATTCAGTCGGGCAAAAACCAAGAA
>JADZMA010000856.1:0-28766 GCA_020796225.1 Arion vulgaris
GTGACTGTTTGAATGTGGGTTGTTTGAATGTGAGTTTTGTGTGACATGTTTGAATGTGAGTTATGTGTGAATGTTTGAATGTGGTTTTGTGGACATGTTTGAATGTGGGTTGTGTGACATGTTTGAATGTGGGTTGTGTGTGAATGCTTTGAATGTGGTTTTGTGTGACATGTTTGAATGTGAGTTTTGTGTGACATGTTTGAATGTGAGTTGCAAAGCGACTGTTTGAATGTGAGTTTTGTGTGAATGTTTGAATGTGAGTTTTGTGTGAATGTTTGAATGTTGAGTTTTATGTGACATGTTTGAATGCGGAGTTTTGTGGGTCTGTGTGACATGTTTGAATGTGAGTTTTGTTTGACTTGTTTGAATGTGAGTTGTGTGTGACATGTTTGAATGTGGGTGTATGACATATTTGAATGTGAGTTTTGTGTGACATATTTGAATGTGAGTTTTGTGTGAATGTTTGATTGTGAGTTTTGTGTGACTGTTTGAATGTGAGTTTTGTGTGACTTTGAATGTGAGTTTTGTGTGACAAGTTTGAACATGAGTCTTGTGACATGTTTGAATGTGAGTTTTGTATGACATGTTTAAATGTGGGTTGTGTGACATGTTTGAATGTGAGTTTTGTGTGAATGTTTGAATTTTGGTTGTGTGACTGTTTGAATGTGGGTTGTGTGACATGTTTGAATGTGAGTTTTGTGTGAATGTTTGAATGTGAGTTTTGTGTGACTGTTTGAATGTGAGTTGTGTGTGACATGTTTGAATGTGGGTGTATGACATATTTGAATGTGAGTTTTGTGTGACATATTTGAATGTGAGTTTTGTGTGACATATTTGAATGTGAGTTTTGTGTGACATGTTTGAATGTTAATTTTGTGTGACTGTTTCAATGTGGGTTGTGTGTGACATGTTTGAATGTCAGTTTTGTGTGACATGTTTGAATGTGAGTTTTGTTTGAGTTTTGTTTGAATGTGAGTTGTGTGTGACATATTTGAATATGGGTTATATAACATATTTGAATCTGAGTTTTGTGTGATGTATTTGAATGTGAGTTTTGTGTGACTGTTTGATTGTGAGTTTTGTGTGACTGTTTGAATTTGAGTTTTGTGTGACATGTTTGAATGTGGGTTGTATGACGTATTTGAATGTGGGTTGTGTGACATGTTTGAATGTGAGTTTTGTTTGAATGTGAGTTTTGTGTGAATGTTTGAATGTGAGTTTTGTGTGACTGTTTGAATGTGGGTTGTGTGACTGTTTTAATGTGGTTTGTGTGACATTTTTAAATGTGAGTTTTGTGTGACTATTTGAATGTGGGTTGTGTTACTGTTTAAATGTGAGTTTTGTGTGAATGTTTGAATGTGAGTTTTGTGTGACATGTATGAATGTGGGTTGTGTGACTTTGAATGTGGGTTGTGTGTGACATGTTTGAATGTGAGTTTTGTGTGACATGTTTGAATGTGAGTTTTGGGAGCGAATAATAGTAACACTGCAACCTACACAGCATGTCATAAGAGGCGACTGAGGCAGGAGCCTAGGAAGCTACCTAGTAAATAAATGCGAAACAGAAATCGGATGTGCTGGCCTACTTGTAGGTGCATAACTGGCGCAACATACAATTATCTTCTACTCAAATCACATACAAATCACAAAGAGTGGTTAACAAGTGGTCAATATGAAGCATTCAAAGAAGATGCGTCTGTAATACATGCCGTAGCGGGGTGCATGAATCAAAGCGCAGCATATTGGCCTTTATCAACACCAACCACATAGATCTCAACCAGTTTTTTCCTTAGTTTACTGCTCGCAATATATTCAGACATAGGGTGCCTAATACAACACCTTTGACTGATTTTTGCATGAAATCTTGCTTTCCTTATCCCTAGTTTACCTTGCCATTCAGGCTTAGCCTATTTGCGACTTGAGATGTACACAAAGAGTGGATAGCTTGGTTGTTAAAGAACAAACTCACAGAAGATCAAATCTAACTGGTATATTTGTACAGTAACCTGTGTTTATTTTTCATCTACCATTGCAGTGTCAAGGCATAGTATGGTACAGTATAGGCCCTTTTATCTGCTTCATATATAGAGGTGTTCAGAGATGGCTTTCCCATCAGTCCTGCTTTTACATTCTCTCCGCCCCCAATTTCCGTTTATTCTGTGCCTGTTGTAGCTATTTGAAAGTAATCGTTTTATTTGACCCGACAACACACAGGCGTTGCCACTGGATGAATTCTGCTGCTTGTACAGCCACCTTGGACCTGATTGTATAATTTCTGAATTTCTCTCATCATCTCGAGATATTGAGTATTCTCCTCCTCAAGAATCTGACTTCTAGTATTGTCATTTTTCTTTTGTTGTCTGGCATTGGTAATAATAATAGCATTCCATCGCAAGCGTATGATGACAACAATCTCAGACGTGTGCTGTTGCACCTCTCTGGTGTGTGCGGAGGTGACTGTAGAGTCCAATCCTAGAACAGAATCCCGACCACAGGTGGGGCATACATGACCAAGCTTAGACATGTGCGTGGTGTGTGCTCTGTCTTTTCGGGCTGCTCGTTTTCTCTGTGACTCAACAATACGATGATTCTCAGCTATTCGGGTTCCTCTTTGTTGTTACAGCGCCACATTTGGCGATCTTGCGAGATTCCCAGCCGTATTGTCTATATCGAAGCATTTCAGACACTTTAAGAGTGTCTTTAAAGCATTTTTTCTGTCCACCAGCTAACGTCTGCCCCCTTCAAGCTCGCCATACATCAACTGTTTTGGGATGCGTTTATCAGGCATTCGAGCAACGTGACCGACCCATTCACGTTGTACCCATGGCATTGGTAGCACAGGGTTGGCAGAAAGATTGTCTTATATAGTTCTCTTTTTATCTCTAGGAGTCTCTGTGGTGTGGAGGTTAGGTGCTTATCTCTCGCAAATGTACCAGGTTCGCTTCCTCGTTGAGCCATCTGGATATTTTTCCAGAGATCCCTGATCTCAGTGTAAGTGAGATCAAGTTCCTAGTCCTATTGGAGACAGATGATAAAACATAGGCCCCATGTTCAATTTGAGTATGTAAAAGAACCCTTTGGCAGTTCAAAATCGAGAAGAGCAGGCTGGGAAGCCACTACCCAGGCAAAATCCATTAGAAAGATTAAAAATTAAATTCCGACAACAATATCTTCCCCATCTTCAAAATTACATCGGAGACCCTCGCTGGTGCTACGTAGTTCGCGAACCACAGCTGAGATCTTCCTGTGTAAGAAAGACATCGGAGCGTACATAGTTACTCACTGAAGTGCAGTGATGATGGTCCAATCAATCAATCAATCAATCAATCAATCATTTTAATCTCTACTGATATGTGTTGTTCAGTCTTGGTGGCATTTGCCCACAAAGTTGGTTTGCATTGTTACATCTGTTTTCAATCTGCACTTATGATTTGTCAACTGATGATATTATACTGTCATATTCTGTGATTCTATTGAGTTATCTTTATTTAGACTTTGATGAGAATGAAAGTGATGAAATCACCTTATACTGATGAAATAGGCTTTAGAATGTTGCTTTTGATGATCAGAGTAGACCTTTTTATCTTCTGTACAGCACAACAATCATTCCACATGAACCTCAAGAGATTGTCATGAATGAGGAAGACCTACAACCTTCACATCAACGTTCCCAATCATTAAATTCTTCAGACTCACATACCAGTTTTGACAATCATTCTGTTTCCATGACAGAAACAAAGGATGCCCCATCTGTGCCAGAATCCAGGGAGTCACTCTTAAATAACCCTGAATCATTAACAGACAGTAATGTTGAGCCTGAGGATGTTGGCACCCAGAGTGAAGTGGTTACCTTAAGTCATGATGTTGTCATCAACGATGATGACATCAACACCACGGAAAGTTTGTTAGAATTGAGTGATAGTTCTCTTGACAGTGTTAACAGAAGTGCTGACGTGATGAAACTGACACTGCCAGTCAAGAATGTTTAGCTGTGTCCATCATGTTTAGCAGAATAAGTCAGTCAGAAACTGGCAGGGTGTAAAATCAAAAGGTTGAAAGTAAGAGAACAATTGAGATATCCTTGAGACAGATAAATAGCCAAGGAGATGTTTGAGTGCCAACTCATCTGTAGTCAGACATTGTGTGGGCAGTAAAGTTGTCTGCAGTCAAAAGTTGTGTTGGACACCACATTTCTTTAGTGGAACAACAAACATAACAGAAAGATAAACAATGGAAGCATGATAGACATTAACATGACCAAAATAGGACATTTTTGGTGACATGAGTTCTCCTTTGAAAGATTTTCTGTTATTATTACATTTGATAATATGATACCAGGCTCTTTTTGAGATAAGCAATACCATGCACTTTTAGTTGGCAACTGTTCTTCTCTCTCTCTGTCTCTCTCTCTCTTTGCAACCAGTGAGAGGGGTATTTGTTTTCTTGATATATTTATTGATATATTCTACTGACAACTATACAAGTGTAATATGACTATATTGAACTGTTAATGTGTACAAACAATATATGAATGATGTATTACATCCATATATGACTTGAACATGGCACCAACAGAGACAGCAGGTTATTGGTTATTGAACTCAAGTCATTGAACTCTGGGCACACCCTAGGTTCTCAGTCTCCACCAACAGATATAGAAGGGTTTGCTTACTGATGGTTCCCACGGCTCGCTGGTTAAACACACTCCTCACTCTGCCCATCAGTCATCCAATTCTACTTGTGCAACTGGTAACTCCAAATCGCTTAAATCGATTTAACATCTGTTTTAGTTTCTTCATCCAACAGACAGTGGCAAAGAGACAGAAGAACATCCCCTTATCCATCTTAAACTCTCCAACAATTGATGCTGTTGATGCAAGCCTGTCCACTCTCTCATTACGGCAAACAACTGCATGCCCAGGAAAGTAGATCCATGTAGGCCTCCGGAGGTTAGAAACTTTGATAGACGACATCCATTCAAATCGAAACCTGCCATTTTGGATCTTGTGAAGCATCAACTGAGTCAGATACAACAACGGTCCTAGTAAATGAAGTGCCAGAAAGCCAATAGAGGGCAGCAGTAACGGCCTCAACCTCCATCCTCATACTAGAAGTAGTTGTCCTATAACAGAGGGAGGACATCTGGTCACCGAGAAATAAATTCTGAAGGACTATTGTGATGGCAAAGTTCTGCACACAACCAGCTAATAGACATATATAGTACAAATAATTAGAAATAAATTCTGAAGGACTATTGTGATGGCAAAGTTCTGCACACGACAAGCTATAGTCGGTTTAACAACTCATGCCCACAGTCCAGTACATTGTAGCAAAACCATCAATTCTACAGTAGCGAAACTTTGCACCCAATCTTAGAATTATACCGACGAAATGTCTGATGGAAGAAATTGCTATAGGAAACCTGGATTTTGTAACATAGCGGTTTCCTTTGATGTTCGTGGCATATTTGGCTAGTCCGAAACGAAATTTTAGTTTTTACAGTAAACGCATACATATGACATTTGATGACAAGTCTTATGCAAAGGCATATCATCTCAGCTTATACATGGGGGCCAATGTTGATACTTGCAATACAGTCATGAAATAAACAAGAAATGTAGACATAGTTGTATTATTGTTTTTAAATAACTTACATTACAGTTAAAGTTAGCTGCCATGTCATAATGCCATCCCCTTTCACGTCCAGGCTTGGGACTGGCTTCTTCTTCTTCTGCGATCAACTTTGCTATGCGACTACTCCGGTATGTGTCATAAACAGGGCGGTGCGCTGAGGTCTTCACCGGTTCCCCATAGTTTGTCTTGTAGTGTTGTTTCTGTTGGCCAGATTTCCAATCTCTCACTACTCAGACTAGGGCAGTCTTGCAGGATGTGCTCTGGGGACTGCTTTGGTGCTCCACAGGTGCAGGCTGCCGAGTCCCTGAGACCCATTCTGTGGAGGTGTGCTCTGAGACTGCAGTGTCCCGTTCTAAGTCTGAAGACTGTGGTCTGTGCTTTCTGTTTAGTGTATTTATACTGTTGGGCTCTGGGTTGTATCCTCCATTTGTTTTTCTCCAGATCATTTTCCTGGATTGTTTCAGGAGAGTCTTTGCTTCTGTAAAACTTTGTGTTGGGTGGTGTTATGTTAGGCTCACCCCAGCCCTTGTGAGTTTGTCAGCCTTTTCGTTTCCTGGTATGCTACAGTGAGCTGGTATCCACTGCAAGACCAGTTCGATTTTTTACAACAAGCTGATATTTTGCAGTGGGTCCTGAATGAGCTTGTCTTGTCTGGGACATGAGATAGCCTGGAGAATGGATCTTGAATCGCTAAAGACTGCAATATTTTTGCTGACACTTGCTGGTCGTTGAGAATGTATGGCTGCAAGAAGGGCTGTTGCCTCTGCTCTAAAGTTGGTGCATGTTTCTCCTGCTGCCAGAGAGTGTGTTTCTGTTTCCTTGAGGGTGAGTGATTTAGATTCTGCTGCCTCCCTTTCTGGTAGCATCTGTAGCAGAGTCATTTGGGAACACATGTGTCCATGTACTGGTGGGATATTGTTCTCGTAGTCTTTGGAGTGACCTGGCTCTTTGCTCTGTCTCTGTTTGTATTTTTGGAGATTTTTCCCGGAGACTTCTAGGTGTATTTAGATCATGTTTTGGTAGTGTGTCCATGGCTCTGGTATTATGGGTTCCCACATTTCTGGGTCAGTTTCTAGGATGTCTATGTTGCATATGAAATTCTCTGACCAGATGGTTGAGACTTTCCTTGCGTCTGTTTTTTGTTTCTCTTGAATTTTGTGTGTAGAGAAATTTTCTTTTAGCCATTTTAGTTTTTCAAACTGGGTGAGTGTTTAAAATTTTCTACAGAGTTCTAGAGGCTCTATGTCTGCGGTTTTTTCCATTTCTATGATAGGTCTGCTTTTCATTGCTCCCAGAGTTATTCTTAGGCCCATGTTTTGTACCTTGTCTAGTTTCTGTGTATTTGTATTGGCTGCTGTTGTCCAAAAGCTGGAGCCATATTCCATGATGGGTCTGACTGCTCCTGTGTAGACCAGCTTTAATATTTTTGAATTTGCGCTCCAGTACGTGCCAGCTAGTTTCTTCATCACAGCAAGTCTTTGTATGGCTTTTCTTTCAATTTTGTCTATGTTTGGCTTCCAGGTAAGTCTGCTGTCTAGGGTGATTCCAAGGAAGGTAGGTGTATCTGTTTGGGATATTGTTTCATTTTCTAAATTGATGAATAATTTTTCCTTGTGTGGGGAGAGGAAAAACAGTTGCTGTGGTTTTTGTGTGGTTAATTTTGAGGCCCCAGCTTTTTGTCCAGTTCTCCACTTTTTCCACTTTTTTTGTAGTAGATAGTATGTTTTTTGAGTGTGTTCTGCAGCTGTCCAGATTGCAAAGTTGTCTGCATGTAGGCTGTTTGAGACCTTCTGGGGGCAGCATTTGGTGGTCATTTATGTATATTAGGAATAGCGTTGGTGCTATCACACTGCCCTGTGGAACTCCTTCCTTCATTTTTTACATCTTGCTGAGGTGGTTGTCTATTTTTACTGTGGCTGTACGTTGGGAGAGGAGGTTTCTGATCCAGGAGAACATGTTGTGGGAGACTCCTGTTTGTAGGACTTTCAGCATTAGGCCATCGTGCCATACCTTATCAAATGCCCGGCACAGGTCAAAGAATATGGCTGTTATTTTCTTTCTTTCCTAGAACGCGTTTTCAATGTCCTAGGTGATGTAAGCCAGTTGGTCCTCTGTGCTACTGTTTTGTCTGTATCCGGTCTGGGCGGGGGTGAGCAATGAATTGGTTTCTAGGTACTATGTCAGTCTCCTGTTTACTAGCCCTTGGGACTGGCAATGGCGGAGCTCAAGTAGTAGCATGTCTCTTGCGGAACCTCGAATTCATCACAGCCCGCCTGAAAAGCTCTATGTCTCTTGCAAGTTCTCATGCCTCTTCCAGCGCCATATTCAAGGTTTCTTTGATGTCCTGCTGCCATCTTCGTCTTGGTCATCCCCTGCCTTGTTTTCCAGGACTTCCATTACCGTTCTCTCTAGACCACTGTGGCGTTTAATGTGGCCAAAATATTTCAACTTCCGGGACATGTTATTTATGAGCCAATGCTCCTTGATATTCAGGTCTTGTAGGATGTCATTGTTTCTTCTCTGTCCAGGATGTTCTAAGAACTTTTCTATAGCACCTTGTTATGGCGGAGCTATGGGAGAGATTCTTTTCAAATTGCTACTTCTTCGTTACAATGTGCATGTGTAAACATATGTGGTAGGAAGGTATCACTATAATAAAATAGCTCTTTTCTCTGGTTCTTGGTACTTTTTGCATTGTAACTTCAAACTCACTAGAAATGTTATATCGCCCGAGTGGTTACTGGGGCCCAAATTTGGGTGTAAAGAATAGAACCACTGTTACCTGCCACACATGTCGTAAGAGGCGGCTAAGGAGGTTTGGTTGAAATCGGATGCACGTGTCCCCTTCTAAACACCCCTTAACACCCTCCAAACACCCCTTAACACCCTCTAAACTCCCTCAACTAGCTCTAAACACCCATAAACACACTCTAAACACCTCTCAACACCCTCACAACGGGGCAATTTCATCGTTTAGGCGAAAATGGACTCTTTCAGACTTTAGCTAATGTTCATGATGTTGCAACACCGATATTTCGGCTTTTGGATGTCTGTTGACAAAAACAACTGTTGCTTCACAATCACTTTACTCAAGTTTAAAAATCTTCAATAAACGAAAAGTACTTATATCTAGGTACATTTCTACTCATTTTAACAAAGCTTTGAAAGCGGGAAAGCATGTGTTATTGTGTTAAAATCGAGTCATATTTAAAAAAAACAACTAATGTATCTGACATTTACCAACCTTTGTCACGAAGACCAAAATGAGTTTATACAGTGCAATCTTGAGTATGTAATAGTATTGGACAGAGCAACACATATCATATTTCCGCCATAGAAAGAAGGTCCGAAGTTTGATTTGGTGGAATGTTAGGTACGATGGGAAAAGCAATCAAGAAACATCAAGGTGGTTTTGACTCAAATACAAGTTATGGGCCATTAGTTTGATTACGAGAGTAATGGATACTCACTGTGGAGGAGTCTTACTACAATAATCGAATTTACTGAAACGTATATCACCTGATGTGAAAATTATTATAATGTCTCTTATGCCAACAATGCTAGACCAACGAATCAATGAAACGAGGTCGCTTGAGGTGCATTTGAAGGCAAAACATAGTTAGTTAGTCTTTCCTCTTGGGCCTGTGGGTGGCGCATAGGGCAGAGGTCATAGTTCTCCATGTCTCGCGGTTCGTTGCTATCTGTTTTAGGTCTTTAATGTTTACTAGGCCCATCGTTGAGCCTTCTCTGGTGATGGTTCTACGCAGAGTCTCTCTTGGTCTTCCTCGTTTTCTTTTTCCTCTGGTGTCCATATGAGGGATTGGTAAGGAGTCTTCTCTCATCCATTCTAAGTGTGTGGCCGATGTAGTTCCAGCGGCGCTTTCTTATAAAATTTGATACATTTTCTTGCTTGGTCTCTTGTCTTATTTGTGTATTGGGTCTGAAATCTGACCATTTGAGGTTCAATATTCTTCTAAGACATTTATTCTCAAAGTTATCTAATTTTCTTTCTAGAGCTTTTGTTGCTTTCCAACTCTCGCATCCATAAGTTAATACTGGAATCACACAAGAGTTAAAGATCTTTAATTTTAAGTGCTTGCTGAGTGAATTGGACTTCCATATATTTGACAATTTGTTAAAAGCACTTGATGCCAATGCGATTCTGTGTGGAATTTCTGGCGCTGTATCCCCGTAGATGTCATCATACTTCCTAGGTATGTAAAACTTTTGACTTTTTCAAGAGTGTAGTTTTTAGTTGAATATTTTCTGGACTGCTGGTAAGGTCAACAATTTTGTTTTTGTGGTGTTTATTTGGAGACCAATTTGTCCTGAGATATTTTGGAGAAGGTTTGTTTTCATTTGAATATCTTGATGTGATGAACTCAAAAGGGCTATATCGTCGGCAAAATCAAGGTCTTCTAAAATTTTATCAACCCACTTGATGCCCATATTTGCGTTATTGGTGCATTTTCGCATGACCCAGTCAATTGCTATTTCAAAGAGCATTGGCGATAAGACGCAGCCTTGTTTCACTCCTGTTTCCACTGGGAACCAGTCAGAGTTACCGAAATCTGTTCTTACACTGCAGCGATTCACTGTAGAAGGATTTTATGATGTTGATGAATTTAGCAGGAAACCATAGTTTTTGAGTAGTTTCCAAAGCGTAGGACGGTGAATACTGTCAAACGCTTTCTGAAAATCAACAAAGTTGATGATTAAATTCGATTGAAATTCTACAAACTCTTCAATGATTACTCTTAGTGTGAAGATGTGATCTATGCATGCTCGTTTTGGTCTAAACCCTGCTTGTTCTTCTCTTAGCCTTTCATCTATAGACTTTTTCAGTCTCTCGAGTAACATGCTACAAAAAGTTTTCCTGGCACTGACAGTAGGGTGATCCCACGCCAGTTATTACAATCAGACAAATCTCCTTTTTAGGTAATTTGAAAATAATACCATCTTTCCACTGTTGTGGTGGGGATTCATTTTGCCAGATTTCATTTATCAGTTGGAGTATATGTTGTAAGTTGTTATCATCTGCTGCTTTGAGCATTTCTCCAGAGATGTTATCATCACCAACCGCTTTGTTGTTTCTCAATTTTTAATGGCAGATTTCAACTCCTCCAGTGTGAATGGCTCTTGGGAAGCTTCTAGTGTGGTTTCGGTTTGTTGGTCAAGATGGCGGGACGTGTTTTCTTCTAGCTTGGCCCACAAACTGTTGATCATCGGCCCGACAAGTCGTCATCGTAAAAATCACCACTGTTTGAGAAACAGAGTTTAGGCTCTAAATGAAAACATAGTGCTCATATTAATTCAGATTTGAATTACTTTCAAACTTTAAAGACAAATTTTGAAAAAAGAGCAACATTATTAAAGTCTCTGTTTACTGCTCATGTAACAGTTTCACTGTTATGATTAGGGTATATTCAGAGGTCAGCCCAAACCACACCCCCTTTTATTGCACTGGGTGTCCTTGAGTTGGTAGGTAAACACCTTGTTTACCAATATTTAGCTGCTGACCAGCAGTTTACTAACTCAGGACATTAGTTTATCCCATGGTATTCGGGGACTCCTTTAATCTCGGAAATCTCGAGACCCAGGTAGGGAGCAGCTGGGGTTTTGGTTAGATATATGCAGTGGAACTTTAGATTTAGAAGGGAGACGACACAAACTACAGAAGAGATATAGTTGTAGAACATTAAGCTTTGAACAGAGATGGAGATAGTCTGAAGTGAACTAGCGAAGTGAACAAGAAAATATTGTTTTCTTATACGGAGAGACATATGTTACAATCATCTGACGAATATTGGTGTATGTGAACAAACACCTTGATGACCAGAGAAGATTGTTTTCATATACAGAGGAACAAATAACCTTCCAATCATCTGACGAATATTGGTGTTGTTGTGAACAAACACCTTGATGACCAGAGACCTTGATGACCAGAGAAGATTGTTTTCATATACAGAGGGACAAATAACCTTCCAATCTGACGAATATTGGTGTTGTTGTGGACAAACACCCTGATGACCAGAGACAAGACGACCAGAGACCAGACGACCCAGTTCTAGAGAGGCTACTTGTAGACCACTGTATTTCTGAACAGAGTATGCCACAAACTAGCATACACAGAATTGCTGGCGAACACCATGTCAAATCCTTAGGTTGATGGGAGTTGACCATAAGGTAAAGAACAATTTCTGAACTAAGATATATTGTTGAATTGTGAAATGAACTAATTGTGGTGAACTTATAAGGGAAAGAACAATTTCTGAACTAAGATATATTGTTGAATTGTGAAATGAACTAATTGCGGTGAAATTATAAGGACGGTTCGTTTTTTCAATTAGAATATAGAATGAATTTAGGTTGATGTGAGTTGATGCCTAGGATTGACTTATTAAGATATACAATTCGGGTGTCCAAAGTGACGTTGAGTTAGAGTTACCTGTGAATCAATATTTTTCTTTGCTATTAAAATTTATTGTTTTGAAGAGCGAAGTGTGTACTTATGTGTGTTCCTTGCATCTTCATGAGAAAGTATCATTCTATTAAATTAACACTACTACCTCTTTCAACAAGGACCTTGTACCAGCTAGCCTGTTATAAGAGTTCCTTTATGGTGCCGTGACCAGGATATTATTAGAATAAGATTGTCGCGGCCACAACAGTGTACTAGCCATTATATAGATCATAGGTCAGATAGTTAGTAGTGTGTAGTTAGTGTAGTAGTAAATTCCGGGAAATCATCGAACTGTGAAATTAGGTCAACAAGCTGTGTAGATTTTAGACGGTAAAGAATAATTAGGTAGTTAGTTTAGTGATTCTTGAATTGTGTTCTGTAGTTACCATTGATGTTGGATGTTTGTTTATGAAGCAAAATATTCATCATAATAACCTATTTTGTATGTGCTAAATTGATATCATGACAGAAGCAGGGTCGACTTATGTTAGAAGGGGTAGTAGGTTAGAGGTTTCTTTTTTTAGGCGCCTGATATGTTTTAACTGTTATGGGGTGGGGCATTTCGCTATGGAATGCACTAGCAGAAATATAGGCAAGCAAAAATTTAGGACAGAGGTCAGGGAGAAGTAGTGTTTTTAGAGACAGACGAATGTATGCCATCAACTGTTTTAGAAAGATAAGGGATGTCCAGAGTAGAGAGAACAGGAATGAGAAAATAGACTCATTGAAGTTAGAGTTAGTCGATAGAAGTAAAGAAAATGAAGAACTCAGGATAGAAAATTCAGAATTACAGGAAAAATTACAGATAGCTAACAAAGAAAACAAATCTATGTGCGTAAAATTGAGGTTTACAGAAACAGCTAGATAAGACGGGTTATGTAAATAGAGGAAGAAAGTTAAAGTATAGGGATGTAGCTGTCGGGGAAGATAGGAGTAGGGAGGAAATATATAGTGTAGAAATGAGAGAAAGAAGAAATAACAGATTTGAAGAAGGCGATAAAGAGTTACAGAGAGATGTTAAGGAAAAACAAGAACAACTAGAGAGGTTACAGGTAGACAAATGCAAGCAAGATGAGTTAATAGAGGATCTTCACGATGAGATAAACGAGTTGAAAAATATAGAATATGAAGAGATACAAAGAATATGTAGTGTGGAAGTAAGTAATAAAGAAGATACATCGGCGCTGAAAAGACAGGTAAAGATGTTACAAAAAGAGAAAGGGCATCTGGGTGAGGTAAATAGTCTGTTCAACGCATTGCGAACTGAAAAGAGAAGTAGCAGAATATGACAAAGAAGAGCAGAGCTACGTGAATGGAATGATCTGTTTCGGGAAGACGAAGGTAGGAAGAAAACGCCTGCTAAGAAGAAAGAAGTAGCAGCAGTGGTTCAAGGTGTCGAAGGTAGGAACAAACAGTCTGTTAGGAGATGAAACTGGCGCGTAGGAATGGAAAGTGCGTTATGAGTACAGTGAGCCTAATGACCTGGTGTATTAGTTGAGAAGGTACATGTGTACGATGGAGATTGTGCCTAGATGGAGAGATGTAAACAGTGGGGAAGATAGGAGATAGAGATGTAAATATTTGAGGTTTTTTTTTTCTTCACGGACGGTCGAGGTGTGAGTGAACTTTGGCCTGTTTTATGTGACCTGTGTCAGTTTGGTTGTACGAACTAGGGGAGGACACTAAAGAGATGCCGAGGTGTATGAGAGTGGTACATGGACTGAGAGAGGTGGACTTAAGAGAGGTTAGAGAGGGGAGTGTTATAAGTAGATGCCTTGAAGATAAAAGCATGTTATGTATATTGTACTTGATATTAACTTGTCCTATTTTTGTATTTTTCATATATCCAATTTGATGGAAGAGAATCAGCCACACAAGTTTTTTTCTCTGCGCTGAGAGAGATCAAGTTGAGCTAACCCAATGTGCACCGGGAGTCAGGCAGAAATGTATCATGGAAAGACCCACCAGCAATTTGTTCGCCAGTTGTCCTCCATGAGCACATTATCTATCCGGCTAGGGGTGTCCTGCATTGGCTCGACAGATCTCAGTGTGTTGTAATCATTTTTTAGAGTGCGCTATGTAATCTTTGATGTTTTGTTACATTACTACCTTGTATTGATGCAGTTGGAATTGATATTGATTAAGAATTTTGTTTACCTTGGATATGAAGGCGATGAATCCTGCCTTTGTTAGTGATTTGTATTGAGCTTAAATTGATTATTGTTCTACTCTGCTATGTTTATAAAGACGTTTAAAATTGTTGCAATGAAATATGGTTTATTACTTTCTGTCATGTATTGATGCATTGAGATATATATTGACGTGTAAATTTGTTGTACATAGATGGATTTTTTTTTCATAGTACCATGCTATAAGTGAATAGACCTTTAGAATTGTACTTTCATAACATGAAATTGACCGGTCATGAATGGGATGAATTTATTGTTTGGACATATGGAATGCTGAAATTTTCTTAGGTCTGAGAGGAGCAAGAGAGGGACTAGAAGATTGGAGTTTTCTTTTCAGGATACAATAAGGAGATAACTGTCATGATAAATTTAAGTAGTGCGGGGTGCACGTTAAGGAATTTGTATCTTGACGAGAGATACAGTATATAGCCAGTGGGTTTTGTGTACCTGTGTTTTGGAGAGAGTTGAGAATTATGTTATGTGTACCTTGGAGATAGAACTGCGGGAACCAAGATGTTTAACCAGACTGTCAAGAATCATTTGACCGAGTTGATATGCTTTTGGAATTAACTAGGGTTTCAACTATCTGATACAGCGAGAAGATAGAGTGCCAGAGGGTCATCTTAGAGAGCTCTAAGGGGGTATGGCGATACACATGAGAGGGTGAGACTTATACAATTGAGATCCACATACGCATTAGGTGTTTCGCACGGACACGATTAGTTTTACTTGGGGCTGTTTTTTTCTTGGTGTATTTTCCAGGTAACCCAGGAACTTGAAATGGTGGGAAATGTATATATTTTTTTTGGTTATGGATTGATGTTGTAGTAAAACATTGCAAGGGTTGCATGTTAGATGATTCTATCGATGTAATGGAGATAAATTGTTACATTCGGTGAGCTCAAGTAGAATATGATATTAACTGGATGTATTTAGTTTTCGTTATTTAGTTTTCGTTCTTATCTGACTTGATGTATGCCCTATGTGATTTTTTGTATATGGTTTAGAATATCGTGATACCTTGACCTGGCGGTTAGAAGGTTGGAATGGGGATTTTAGGGTAGTTTTAGGAGGATGGAACTTTAGAACTTTATGATAGAGCTAAAGTTCTAGATGGCATAGGATGGTCTGTAACAGTTTCACTGTTATGATTAGGGGTATATTCGGGGGTCAACCCAAACCACACCCCCTTTTATTTGCACTGGGTGTCCTTGAGTTGGTAGGTAAACACCTTGTTTATCAATATTTAGCTGCTGACCAGCAGTTTACTAACTCAGGACATTAGTTTATCCCATGGTATTGGGACTCCTTTAATCTCGGAAATCTGGACCCAGGTAGGGAGCAGCTGGGGTTTTGGTTAGATATATGCAGTGGAACTTTAGATTTAGAAGGGAGACGACACAAACTACAGAAGAGATATAGTTGTAGAACATTAAGCTTTGAACAGAGATGGAGATAGTCTGAAGTGAACTAGCGAAGTGAACAAGAAAATATTGTTTTCTTATACGGAGAGACATATAGCCTTACAATCATCTGACAGATATTGGTGTATGTGAACAAACACCTTGATGACCAGAGAAGATTGTTTTCATATACAGAGGAACAAATAACCTTCCAATCATCTGACGAATATTGGTGTTGTTGTGAACAAACACCTTGATGACCAGAGACCTTGATGACCAGAGAAGATTGTTTTCATATACAGAGGGACAAATAACCTTCCAATCATCTGACGAATATTGGTGTTGTTGTGGACAAACACCCTGATGACCAGAGACAAGACGACCAGAGACCAGACGACCCAGTTCTAGAGAGGCTACTTGTAGACCACTGTATTTCTGAACAGAGTATGCCACAAACTAGCATACACAGAATTGCTGGCGAACACCATGTCAAATCCTTAGGTTGATGGGAGTTGACCATAAGGTAAAGAACAATTTCTGAACTAAGATATATTGTTGAATTGTGAAATGAACTAATTGTGGTGAACTTATAAGAGAAAGAACAATTTCTGAACTAAGATATATTGTTGAATTGTGAAATGAACTAATTGTGGTGAACTTATAAGGGAAAGAACAATTTCTGAACTAAGATATATTGTTGAATTGTGAAATGAACTAATTGTGGTGAACTTATAAGGGAAAGAACAATTTCTGAACTAAGATATATTGTTGAATTGTGAAATGAACTAATTGCGGTGAAATTATAAGAGCGGTTCGTTTTTCAATTAGAATATAGAATGAATTTAGGTTGATGTGAGTTGATGCCTAGGATTGACTTATTAAGATATACAATTCGGGTGTCCAAAGTGACGTTGAGTTAGAGTTACCTGTGAATCAATATTTTTCTTTGCTATTAAAATTTATTGTTTTGAAGAGCAGAGTGTGTACTTATGTGTGTTCCTTGCATCTTCATGAGAAAGTATCATTCTATTAAATTAACACTACTACCTCTTTCAACAAGGACCTTGTACCAGCTAGCCTGTTATACTCATACTGCAACTGTCAATCCTACTTTTGAGACTAGTTATCAAATTTTCTTACTCATTGCTAAATGGGGGAAAAATCAATACTATATGAGAGAATTTAATTTAAAAAAACAATATCAGCATTTCTTGAAACGGTTCTGGAAAAAAAGATGACAAAGAAGTGATAGCTATGTCACTCAGTAACATAGACTGTTAGACGAATAGACGAAATGAGTGAAGACATTGAAATACAACTTGTTGCAATTTTGAAAAAAAGAACATTTCTCAGTGCAAATGGATGAATCAACTTTGAGAGACAGTGATGGTACTCCTAATATGATGGACAAAAAAAAAATGGCTGCTTATAATTGATGAAAGATGAGAATCCAGAAATGCTTCTAAACACCCATCAACACCCTGTAAACACACATAAGCACCCTCTAAACATCTCTCAACACCCTCTAAACACCCCTAAACGCCCTCAAAACACTTCTTAACACCATCAAAACACCCCTTAACACCCTCTAAACACCCCTCAACTACCTATAAACACCCTCAAAACACCCCTCAACACCCTCTAAACAATAATTAACACCATCTAAACACCCCTACACACTCTAAACACCCCTCAACACCCTTTAAACACCATCTAAACACCCTCTAAACCCCTGTTTCCCAGCGTAGGGTTAGGTAGGTTAGGGTAGGAGTTAGAGTTAGGTTTTGGGTTGGGTTTTAGGGTTGGGGTTGGGGTTTTAGGTTAGGGTTTAGTAGGGTTAGGGTTTAGTAGGGATTAGGGTTAGGGTTTGTTAGGGTTAGGAGAGTTAGGTTTTAGGGTTAGGGTTGGGGTTTTAGGTTAGGTTTTAGGTTAGGGTTTAGTAGGGTTTAGTAGGGTTAGGGTTTAGTAGGGTTAGGGCTTAGTAGGGTTAGGGGTTAGGGTTAGGTTTAAGGGTTAGGGTTAGGTTTTAGGGTCAGGTTTTAGGGTTAGGGTCAGGTGAGGGTTCAGGTGAGGTCGGGGTTAGGGTTAGGTTTAGGGTTAGGTTTAGGGTTAGGAGTTAGTTTTAGGGTTAGGGTTAGGGTTAGGGTAGGGTTAGGGTGAGGGTGAGAGTTAGGGTGAGGGTTGGGTTAGGGTTAGGGTTAGGGTTAATGTTGGGGTTGGGGTTAGGGCTAGGGTTAAAGTTAGGGTTAGGGTTGGGTTTGGGTTGGGGTTGGGTTAGGGTTAATGTTGGGGTTAGGGTTGGGTTGGTGTTGGGGTTATGGTTAGGGTTAGAGGTTGGCTTAGGGTTAGGTTAGGTTAGGGTTAGGGTTAGAGTAGGGTTAGGTTAGGTAGGTTAGGTTTAGGGTTAGGGTTTTAGGGTTGGGGTTGGGTGTTAGGTTTAGGAGTTAGGTTTAGTAGGGTTAGGGTTTAGTAGGGTTAGGGTTTAGTAGGTTAGGGTTTAGTAGGGTTAGGGTTTAGTAGGGTTAGGGTTAGGTTTTAGGGGGTAGGGTTAGGTTTAAGGGTTAGTTTAGGGTCAGGTTTTAGGGTTAGGGTAAGGGTCAGGTGAGGGTTCAGGGTCGGGGCTGGGTTAGGTCAGGGTGAGGGTTAGGGTTAGGTTTTAGGGTTAGGGTTAGGGTTAGGTTTTAGGGTTAGGGGTTAGGGTTGGTGTTAGGGTTGGGTTAGGGTTAGGTTTAGGGCTAGGGTAGGGTTAGGTTGAGGTTAGGAGTGAGGTTGGGTTAGGGGTAGGGTTGGGTTGGGTTAGGGTTAGGGTTAATGTTGGGTTGGGGTTGGTGTTGGGTTGGGTTGGGGTTAGGTTAGGAGTTAAAGTTAGGGTTAGGGTTAGGATTGGGTTTGGGTTAGGGTTGGGAGTTAGGGTTAGTAGGAGTTAGGGTTAGAGTAGGGGTTAGGGTTTTGGGTTAGGGGTTTTAGGGTTAGGGTTAGGTTTAGGGTTAGGGTTTAGTAGGGTTAGGGTTAGGGTTTAGGGTTAGGTTTAAGGGTTAGGTTTAGGGTCAGGTTTCAGGAGTTAGGGTTAGGGTCAGGTGAGGGTTCAGGGTGAGGTCAGGGTTGGGGTTGGGTTAGGTTAGGTCAGGGTGAGGTTAGGGTTAGGTTTAGGGTTAGGGTTAGGTTTAGGGTTAGGGTTGGGTTAGGGTTACGGTTGGAGTTAGGAGCTAGGGCTAGGGTTAGTAGGGTTAGGGTTGGGGATGGGCTTGGGGTTGGGGTTGTGGTTTAGGTTTAGGGTTAGGGTTAGGGTTAGGGTAGCAAACAGGATATCTATAGGAGTAGCCATAGGGTAGGCGCATAGGATGGCCATAGGGTAGTGCATATGGTAGCGAATAGGGTAGTGCATGGGATAGGGCATAGGATAGCGCAGAGGTTTGTGCATAGGATAGCGCAATGGTTAGCTTGTTTGTAGCAGCTAGGTTTGTGCTTCGTGTATCGGTTTGGGTAGTGCATAGGATAGCGCATAGGATAGCACATAGGGTACTACATATGGTAGCGCATAGGGTGGCGCATAGGGTAGCGCATAGGATAACGCATATGATAGCGCATTAGATGGGGCATAGGGTAGCGCATAGGATAGCGCATTGGATAACGCATAGGATAGCGCATTGGATAGCGCACAGGGTAGCGCATAGATTAATGCATAGGACAGCTCAAATAATAAGGCATTGGATGGGGAATAGGGTAGCGCATAGGATGTCGCATAGGATAGTATATATATAATAGCGCATAGGGTAGCGCATATGATATATCATAAGGTATCGCATAGGGTGGCGCATAGGATAGCGCATAGGATGGCGCATTCGGTGGGGCATAGGGTAGCCCTTTGGGTAGCGGATAGGGTAGCGCTTCGGTTATCGTTTTAGGTAATGCTTAGAATAGTGCTTCGGGTAGCGCAAAAGGTGCGCATGGATAACCATATAATAGCGCATAGGGTAGCGCATGGGATAGCACATGGTACCCACATGGTAGCTCATGGATAGTGCATAGGGTAGTGCATATAGTGCGAATAGGGTAGTGCATGGGATAGCGTATTCAGTGGGGCAGAGAGGTAGCGCTTTGGGTAGCGATAGGGTAGTGCTTCGGGTATCGTTACGGGTTGCGCTTAAAAATAGCACATTGGATAGCACATAATAGCCCCGGATAGCACATAGGGTAGCGCATATATTAATGCATAGGACAGCGCAAACGATAGCGCATTTAATGGGGCATAGGGTAGTGCATACGATAGTGCATAGGATAGCCCCATAGGATGGCGCATGGATAGAAATTGGATAGCGCACGGGTAGCGAACAGGATAGCGCATAAGTTGTGAGGATTGCGCATGGGTAGCAAACAGGATATCGTATGAGGTGCGCATGGTATAGCGCAAAGGATTGCGCATTTATAGTGTCGGGTAGCGCTTAGGGTAGCAAAATGGTAGCGCACGGGTTTAAAGGCATGGTTCTGCATAGGGTAGCGCATAGGATAGCGCATAGGGTAGTGCTATGGTAGCGATAGGGTAGTGCATGGGATAGGGCATAGGATAGCACATGGGTAGCGCATTGGATAGGAACAGGGTGCGCATGAATTAATCATAGGCAGCTCAAATAATAAGGCATTGGATGGGAATAGGGTAGCGCATAGGATGCCCATAGCAGGCCACAGGATAGTATAGGATAGCGCATAGGGTAGCGCATATGATATATCATAAGGTACCCATATGGTAGCGCTAGGGTAGCGCATAGGATGGCGCATAGGATGGCGCATTCGGTGGGGCATAGGGTAGCCCTTTGGGTAGCGGATAGGGTAGCGTTTCGGTTATCTTTTTAGGTAATGCTTAGAATAGTGCTCGGTAGCGCATAGGGTAACGCATGGGATAACGCATAGAATAGCGCATTGGATAGCGAAGGGTAGGATATGATAGCACACATAATAGCACACAGGATAGCACAAAGGGTAGCGCATAGCAATGCATAGGATGCGCTAGGATATCACTTGGATAGCGTACATGATAGCGCACAGGATGGCGTATAGGTTGGTGCATAGGATTGCACATTGGGTAGCGAACAGGATATCGCATAGGGTAGCGCATAGGATATCCATAGCTTAGCGCATTTATAGTGCACAGACTAGCGCATAGGGTAGCACATAGTAGCCGGTACCCATAGGATAGTGCCTAGGGTAGTGCATAGGATAGCGAATAGGATAGCGCAGAGGTTAGGTGCATAGGACAGTGAAAAGGTTTTCGTGTTTTGTAGGGAAGGGATTGTGCTTCGTGTATCGTTTGGGTAGCCTTAGGGTAGGGAATCTGGTAGTGCATAGGATAGCGCATAGGATAACATAGGGTGCTTATATGGTAGCGCATAGGTTGCTATAGGGTAGCGCATAGGGTAGCGCATGGGTGGCGCAAAAGATAAAGCGCATAGGATGGTGCATTGAGGGGCATAGGGTGGCGTTTTGGGTAGCGGATAGGATGGCCTTGGGGTATCGTTTCGGATAGCGCTTAGAATAGCGCTTTGGGTAGCGCATAGGGTAGCGCATAGGATGAAGCATATGATAGCGCATTAGATGGGGCATAGAGTAGCGAATAGGATAGCGCATTGGATAGCGCATAGGATGACGTATTCAGTGGGGCATAAGGTAGCGCTCTGGGTAGCGGATAGGGTAGCGTTTTGGGGTATCGTTTCGGGTAACGCTTAGAATAGCGCTTCAGGTAGCGCATAGGGGAGCGCATAGGATAACGTATAGGATAGTGCATTGGATGGGACATAGAAGTAGCGCATAGGATAGCGCATAGAATGCGCATAGGATAGCCACGGGTAGACCATAGATTAATGCATAGGACAGCGCAAATAGTAGGGCATTGGATGGGGAATAGGGTAGCGCATAGGATAGCATATTGGATACGGCATAGGGTAGCGCATATGACAGCGCACAGGGTAGCGCATATGATATATCATGAGGTATCGCATATGGTAGCGCATTGTAAAAGCGCATGGATGGCGCATTCTTGGGGCATACGGTAGCCCTTTGGGCAGCGGATAGGGTAGCGATTCGGTTATCGTTTCAGGTAGCGCAGAATAGTGCTTCGTGTAGCGCATAGGGTAGCGCATAGGATATCGCATAGGATAGCACATTGGATGGGGGCATAGGGTAGCGCATAGAATAGCATTGGATAGCGGCTACATGGTAGCACCTGGGGATAGCGTATAGCTTAGTGCATAGGATTGCACATTGGGTAGCGAACAGGATATCATAGGGTAGCATAGGATAGCGCATTTATAGTGCACAGGCTAGCGCATAGGGTAGCACACATGGTAGCGCACAGGGTAGCGCATAGGATAGTGCATAGGGTAGTGTATATGGTAGCAGGCAAGGTAGGTACATAGGATAAGCGCATTCAGTGGGGCAGAAGGGTGGCCACTTTGGGTATGAGATGGAGTGGTATATGATTGCGCATAGGATTATAGGGTAGCTGCGTGGGGATATCGTATGGGTAGCGCATAGTAAGCGCCAAGGATTGCGCATTTATAGTGTAGGGTAGCGCTTGGGTGACACACATGGTAGCCGCCACGAGTTAGCACATAGGTTGCACTGCATAGGGTAGCGCATAGGATGGCGCATAGGGTAGTGCATATGGTAGCGAATAGGGTAGTGCATGGGATAGGGCATAGGATAGCGCAAAGGTTTGTGCATAGGATAGCGCAATGGTTAGCTTGTTTTATAGCGGCTAGGGTTGTGCTTCGTGTATCGGTTTGGGTAGTGCATAGGATAGCGCATAGGATAGCACATAGGGTAGCGCGCCGGATGCTGCCATCATAAGCCATGCCATTAGATGGGGCATAGGGTAGCGCATAGGGTAGCGCATTGGATAACGCATAGGATAGCGCATTGGATAGCGAACAGGGTAGCGCATGAATTAATGCATAGGACAGCTCGATAGCAAGAGCATTGGATGGGGAATAGGGTAGCGCATGGGATGTCATAAGCATGCTTGCACAGGATAGTATATCAGGATATGGCGCATAGGGTGGCGCACTTATGATATATCATGGGTATCGCATATGGTAGCGCATGAGGTAGCGCATAGGATAGCGCATAGGATGGCGCATTCAGTGGGGCATAGGGTAGCCCTTTGGGTAGCGGATAGGGTAGCGCTTCGGTTATCGTTTTAGGTAATGTGAAATAGTGCTTCAGGTAGCGCATAGGAGTGGCGCATGGGATAACGCATAGAATAGCGTACATGATAGCGCACAGGATGCTTCTATAGGTTAGTGCATAGAGTTGCACATTAGGTATGTTTGATGCGCAAAGAATGGCGCATGGAATGGGTGCATTAGGTGGGGCATAGGGTGGCAGCGTTTTGGGTAGCGGATAGGGTAGCGCTGGTTATCCCGTTCGGGTAGCGCTTAAAATAGTGCTTCAGGTAGCGCATAGGGTAGCGTATAGGATAACGCATGGGATAGTCCATTGGATGGGGCGATGCAGGTAGCGCATAGAATAGCGCATTGGATAGCCCTACAGGGTAAGCGCATATGATAGCACACATAATAGCGCACAGGATAGCACAAATGATAGCGCATAGCTTAATGCATAGGATAGCTCATAGGATAGCACATTGGATAGCGTACATGTTGGCCTGGATTAAGCACACAGGGTAGCGCATAGATTAATGCATGGAACACAAATAATAGGGCATTGGATGGGGAATAGGGTGGCACATAGGATAGCATATTGGATACGGCATAGGGTGGCGCATATGATATATCATGGTATCGCATATGGTAGCCCCGCATGGGTAACGCATAGTGGCGCATAGGATGGCGCATTCGGTGGGGCATACAGTGGCAGCCCTTTAGGTAGAGGATAGGATGGCCCCCTTCAGGTATCGTTTCAGATAGCGCATAGGGTAGCGCATAGGATAACGCATATGATAGTGCATTGGATAGCGCACAGGGTAGCGCATAGATTAATGCATAGGGTAGCTCAAATAATAAGGCATTGGATGGGGCATAGGGTAGCGCATAGGATAGCGCATTGGATAACGCATAGGATAGTGCATTGGATAGCGCACAGGGTAGCGCATAGATTAATGCATGAAGACAGCTCAAATAATAAGGCATTGGATGGGAATAGGGTAGCGCATAGGATGTCGCATGCTTGCATAGCCCATAGGATAGTATAGAATAGCGCAGGGTAGCGCATATGATAGCGCATAGGGTAGCGCATATGATATATCGCAAAAGGTATCGCATATGGTAGCGCATAGAATGTTGCGCATAGGATAGCGCATAGGATAGCGCATTCGGTGGGGCATAGGGTAGCCCTTTGGGTAGCGGATAGGGTGTTGCTCGGTTATCGTTTTAGGTAATGCTTAGAATAGCGCTTCAGCGGGTAGCGCATGGGGTAAGCGCATGGATACTTGCATAGAATAGCGCATTAGATAGCGCACAGGGTAGCGCATATGATAGCACACATAATATCACACAGGATAGCACAAAGGGTAGTGCATAGCTTAATGCATAGGATAGCGCATAGGATATCACATTGGATGTAGCGTACGCTGATAGCGCACAGAATAGGCGTATACATTGGTGCGAAGTTGCACATTGGGTACGAACAGGATATCGCATAGGGTAGCGCATGGGGATATCGCATAGGTTAGCGCATTTTATAGTGCAGACTAGCGCATAGGGTAGCACATGGTAGCGCACAGGGTAGCGCATAGGATAGTGCATAGGGTAGTGCAGAGGTTAGTGCATAGGACAGTGCAAAGGTTTTCGTGTTTTGTGGGAAGGATTGTTAGCCTTCGTGTCGTTTTGAGTGGCGCTTAGGGTATGAATCAGGTAGATGCATAGGATAGCGCATAGGATAGCATAGAATTGCTTACATATAGTTAGCGCATAGGATGGTGCAATGGGTGGGGCATAGGGTGGCGTTTTGGGTAGCGGATAGGATAGCGCTTCGGGTATCATTTCGGATAGCGCTTAGAATAGCGCTTCAGGTAGCGCATGGAGTTAGCGCATGAGGATAACGCATATGATAGCGCATTAGATGGGGTATAGAATAGCAAATAGGATAGCTCATTGGATAGCGCATAGGATGGCGTATTCAGTGGGGCATAGGGTAGCGCTCTGGGTAGCGGATAGGGTAGCGCTTTGGGTATCGTTTCGGGTAACGCTTAGAATAGCGCTTCAGGTAGCGCATAGGGTAGCGCATAGGATAACGTATAGGATAGTGCATTGGATGGGACATGAAGTGAGCCATAGGATAGCGCATAGGATAGCGCATAGGATAGCGCATAGATTAATGCATAGGGCAGCGCAAATAATAGGGCATTGGATGGGGAATAGGGTAGCGCATAGGATAGCATATAGGATAGCGCATAGGGTAGCGCATATGACAGCGCACAGGGTAGCGCATATGATATATCATAAGGTATCGCATATGGTAGCGCATAAGATGTGTTAGCGCATAGGATAGCGCATGGGGATGGCGCATTCGGTGGGGCATAGGGTAGCCCTTTGGGTAGCCGGATAAGGTAGCGCTTCCGGTTATCGTTTTAGGTAATGCTTAGAATAGTGCTTCGGGTAGCGCATAGGGTAGCGCATATGATAAATCATAGAATAGCGCATTGGATAGCGCACAAGCGCATATGATCTAAATAATAGCACACAGGATATCGCAAAGGAGTAGTACATAGCGCAATACATAGGATAGCGCATAGGATATCACATTGGATAGCGTACATGATAGCGCACAGGATAGCGTATACATTAGTGCATAGGATTGCACATTGGGTAGCGAACAGGATATCGCATGGGAGTAGCGCATAGGATATCGCATAGGTTAGCGCATTTTATAGTTACACAGACTAGCGCATAGGGTAGCACATGGTAGCGCACAGGGTAGCGCATAGGATAGTGCATAGGGTAGTGCAGAGGTTAGTTCATAGGACAATTACAAAGGTTTCGTGTTTTGTAGCGGAAGGATTGTGCTTCGTGTATCGTTTGTTAGCGCTTAGGGTAGCCGAATCGGGTAATTCTGCATAGGATAGCGCATAGGATAGCACATAGGGTAGAACATATAGTAGCGCATAGGATGGTGCATTGGGTGGGGCATAGGGTGGCGTTTTGGGTAGCGGATAGGATAGCGCTTCGGGTATCATTCGGATAGCGCTTAGAAATACTTCGGGTAGCGCATGGATTAGCCGCATAGGATAACGCATATGATAGCGCATTAGATGGGGTATAGAGTAGCGAATAGGATAGCGCGATGGATAGCGCATGGGATGGCGTATTCAGTGGGGCATGGGGTAGCACTCTGGGTGGCGGATGGGGTAGCGCTTTTGGTATCGTTTCGGGTAACGCTTTGAATAGCGCTGAGTGGCGCATGGGGGTATGCGCCAGGATAACGTATAGGATAGTGCATTGGATGGGACATAAGGTAGCGCATAGGATAAGCGCATAGAATGGCTTATAGGATAGCGCACAGGTGCTACTGCTGAATTAATACATGGACAACACAAATAATAGGGCATTGGATGGGAAATATGGTGGCCATAGGATAGCATATATGACAGCGCACAGGGTAGCGCATATGATATATCATAAGGTATCGCATAGTAACGCATAAGGTAGCGCATAGAGATAGCGCATAGGATGGCGCATTCGGTGGGGCGCCAGGTAGCCCTTTGGGTAGCGGATAGGGTAGCCGCTTCGGTTATCGTTTCAGGTAGCGCTTAAAATAAAATCGCTTCAGGGTAGCGCATAGGGTAGCGCATAGGATAGTGCATTATATGGGGCATAGGGCAGCGCATAGAATAACGCATTGGATAGCGCACAGGGTAGCGCATATGATAGAACACATAATAGCGCACAGGATATCACAAGGTAGCGCAATACTTAATGTAGGATAGCTCTTAGGATAGCACATTGGATAGCGTGCATGGTAGCGCACAGGATAGCGTATAGGTTAGTGCATAGGATTGCACATTGGGTAGCGAACAGGATATCGAATAGGGTAGCGCATAGGATATCGCATGGATAGCGCATTTTATGGTGCACAGGCTGGCGCATAGGGTAGCACACATGGTAGCGCACAGGGTAGCACATAGGATAGTGCATAGGGTAGTGCATATGGTAGCGAATAGGGTAGTGTAAAGGATAGCGCATAGGATGGCGCATTCAGTGGGAGCATAGGGTAGCGCTTTGGGTAGCGGATAGGGTGGCGCTTCGGGTATCGTTTCAGGTAGCGCCTAGAATAAGCGCGATGGATAGCGCAGGGTAGCGCATATGATACTTCCATAATAGCGCACAGGATGGCACAAAGGGTAGCGCATAGATTAATGCATGGGATGGCCAATTAATAAGCGCATTGAATGGGGCATAGGGTAGCGCATAGGATAGCGCATATGATAGTGCATAGGATAGCGCATAGAATATCACGATTGGATGACACACAGAGGTAGTGCATATGATACTTTGCCTGTGTGAACAGGATAGTACTTACAGGGTAGCGCATAGGTTTTTAGGGTAGCGCAGGATAGCGCATAGGGTAGTGCATATGGTAGCCCAGAATAGGGTGAGTACATAGGATAGCGCATAGGATAGCGCAGAGTTTAGTGCATAGGATAGTGCAAAGGTTTTCGTGTTTTGTAGCGGGAAGGGTTGTACTTCGTGTATCGTTTTGGGTGGCCTTAGGAGCGCGAATCGGGTGAGTGCATAGGATAGCGCATAGGATAACGCATATGATAGCGCATTAGATGGGGCATAGAATAGCGAATGGATGCGCATTGGAAAAGCGCATAGAATGGCGTATTCAGTGGGGCATGGGTAGCGCTCTAGGTAGCGGATAGGGTAGTGCTTTGGTATCATTCAGGTAACCTTAGAATAGCCTTCAGGTAGCGCATAGGGTAGGATAGGTTTAACTATAGGTGGATGGGCCATAGGGTAGGCGCATATGACAGCGCACAGGGTAGGCCATATGATATATCATAAGGTATCGCATATGGTAACGCATAGGGTAGCGCTAGGATAGCGCATAGGATGGCGCATTCGGTGGGCATAAGGTAGCCCTTCGGGTAGCGCATAGGGTGACTTAGGATAACGCTTGGATAGCGCACAGGTTAGCGCTTTGTGATACACATAATAGCGCACAGGATAGCACAAAGGGTAGCGCATAGCTTAATGCATAGGATAGCTCATAGGATCCCATTGGATGGCTTACATGGTAGCGCACGGATAGCGTATAGGTTAGTGCATAGTTGCACTTGGGTAGCGAACAGGATATCGCATAGGGTGGCATGGATACCCATAGGATAGCGCATTTATATTTGAAGCTAGCGCATAGGGTAGCAAAAAGGTAGGAACAGGGTAGCCATAGGATAGTGCATAGGGTAGTTCATATGGTAACGAATAGGTAGTGCATAGGATAGCGCATAGGATGGCGCATTCAGTGGGGCATAGGGTAGTGCTTGGGTAGCGGATAGGGTAGCCTTCGCGTATCTTTCAGGTAACATTAGAATAGTGCTTCGGTAGCGCATAGGGTAGCGCATGAGATGGCCTACAGCATGAAATGGCAGGATGCCATGGATTGGTCATTGATTGCGCATAGAGTAGCGCATGGAGGTAGCACTCATGTGTACCCACATGGTAGCTCATAGGATAGTGCATAGGGTAGTGCATATAGTAGCGAATAGGGTAGTGCATAGGATAGCGCATTCAGTGGGGCAGAGGGTAGCGCTTTGGGTAGCGGATAGGAGTCTTCAGGTTCGTTGGGTTGCCTTAGAATAGCACTTTGGAAAAGCACACAGGTAACGCATATGAAAACCCCACATAAAAAGCGCACATGATACACAAGGGTAGATATATTAATCATAGGACAGCGCATAGAATAGCGCATTTAATGGGCATAGGGTAGCGCATAGGATAGCGCATAGGATAGGCATAGGATGCGCAAAAGATAGCCGATGGATAGCGCACAGGGTAGCGCATATGATAGCACACATAATAGCGAACAGGATAGCGCATGTTGTCAAGGATTGCATGGGTAGCA
>JADZMA010000857.1:0-28749 GCA_020796225.1 Arion vulgaris
ACATATAAATTGCAAATAGTGGTTTAACAAGTGGTCGATGTGAAGACAAATACTCACGGCTATTTGTTGGCAGTGGCATTCCAGATGGAATCGACTTCCTTAATTATTATAGTACTGTTTTACAAATTACAAAAACAATGACAAAATTGTCACTGTTCTTGTAATTTGTAAAACTACAGTACGTTGTGATTACGTGTTTTGCCAATCAAATAGTTTTACTGTAGTCTCGTCTATTTTGTTAATTATTAATGGAAATAATAACTGTGAAAACAGCACGAAGAAGGTGGCACGGCAATTCATTCCTTTTCCCGGGTTTTAAACTTGAAAGGTTCAATATTTCCCAAAAATATACTTAAATATTTGGTTATACAACCGTAAACTACTTGTGGATAACATTAACAAGCATTAATAAATTTAAAGGTTGATTAGTAGACGTCGGTGGGTCGTCGATAGCGAAGTTAATAACACTGATCGCTGGTGACTACGTGCCATGGAAATTTAGGGCACACAATTTATTTGGCGTGCATGGTACGCGATTGACTACGGGCACAGCCAACTCTAACTGGCCTGATAACTGACGGGAAAACACTTTACCTAGTTGGGGCTGAATATATATATGTTTGAAAGAACACTGCAGCTATTTTGCAATTTTACCAGCTATGTAAGTCTTTAGTTATTTACTGATCAAAATATTAATAATATTGATATTCCTTATTGTTAAACTTAACTTGTTACATAATATAACTTTGAGTTAGCATTTTGTGTTGATTTTAAAATGAATTCATCTATATACAACAAACCTGGAATACGATGTCACGTGACCGGTTAGGTCTAATTTCCATAAATTTTTCCTGAGTCCGCAGGTCCATAAATGTATAGTTGGTTCTGCTACAGGAGACCTTGGTCCTTTATTCTTCTTCTTCTTTCCGCTTCACCCTAGGGGGGCAAAGATCCGCAAATAATGTCTTCCAAGCCCTCCTATCCAATTTCCATCTTTCCAGATCTCTCTACATTTTCTTGCATTCCGTCTCTGGCAGCTAATTTCCTTTCGAATTTCATCGGTCGCTTTCATGAGTCCTTCTTCTTTCTTGGATGATTTCGAATTTCATCGTCGCTTCATGAGTCCTTCTTCTTTCTTGGATGATTTCTTCGAATTTCATCAGGTCCTTCATGAGTCCTTCTTCTTTCTTTGGATGAGCTATGCATTTCCTTGGTTTGGTTTCTAGCTATCTAGTATTTTCATAGAGCGAGGGTATAGCCCATCTCAACATCCTTAGTCGCTTTACGACATGCGGCGGCAGGTAACAGTGGTTCTATTCTTTACACACCTAATTTAGGCCCCCGGGAACCACTTGGTGGGTCCATTATTTGGGTATCTAAATTACAGGTACCTCTGAAGAGTGGTTTAACAAGTAGTCGATATGGAGTTCTGAAGAAGAAGAAGAAGCAAGATCATCCAATAATTTATGATGAGCAGAACTTTTCCATCTGGACTCTTGCTGATGATATAGCACTTCTGTCCCATGCAAAGCAATCAGATGCAGGATAAGCTAAACACACCGGATCAAAGGTCCCAGCAGCAAGGGCTGAACATTCATAAGGGAAAGAAATGATAATGAGAATTAACCAAGCAAACGACAACTCAATATCCCTGGGTGAAATCTCACTCAAGAGGTAGAATGATACACATATTTGGACAGCAACTGTAGACAAAGAGACTCTGAAACGAACTTTGCTGAGAGAGGGAAATATCGGTCTCAGTTCCATGGAGGAGATTGAGCAAGTCCAGGATAGAGTGGATAGGAGAAATTACTTGAGGCTATGTAACGTATAACGGCACAAGAGGAATATTATTCATGTAGACAAAGAGAATGGAGCAGATAGAGATGTCAAAATAAGAATACAGAAGGCAAGAATTTCATTGCACTGGGAAACATTTGAAGTCTTTGGAACGAGTTCAAGAATTAGGCGTTATGTGACATGCCAGATAGTGTCGTCTTCGTGGTAGAGGGAGAAGATATAGTAATCAACTTCTCATGGGTAGGTGAGCAATGGACTTTAGGATGGCATGCGTGCGGAGGACAGAGCATGCATGGAAATGCCCAATGTGCTGTGACGTCGATCGCATAACATAACATAACATTTGGAAGTCTAAAGAAATCAAAACTAGAACGAAAATTCGGATATTTAACTCTAATATTAAAGCAGTTTTGTTGTATGGCTGTAGAAACATGGAGAACTACTAAAACAATAACGCATAAATTGAAACATTCATCAACTGGTGTCTAGAATAGAGGACTAAATGATATGATAGGGTCATAAATGAGGAACTTATGGAGAGAATAAGACAGATTCCAGTGACCAAGGGTTAAAAATAAGACGCTGGCGCTGGATAGGACACACATTGCGAAAACCTGAGGGGAATATAATCAAGAAGGGTCCTTTCCTGGAACCCGCAGGGACAGCGAAAGAAGGGGAGGCCGAGAATTGCATGGAGACGAGATTTGATGCAGAGATCCGCTGAGTGGTTACTGGGCCCAAATTTGGGGTGTAAAGAATAGAACCACTGTTACCTGCCACATGTCGTAAGAGGGCCTAAGGAGGTTTGGATGAAATCGATGATGTGTCTTAAATGGGTAGAAGTCTATGCTTTAGGGGCCTCTTAAACCAATGTGCAACGTATACACGTTCTTGGCAAAGATCAAACATATCACAAAGAGTGATTAAAATTGGTCGTAAAGAACGAACGCAAAGAAGAAGAAAAGAGGAGGCAGAGATCAACAATATAAAGAAGAGTTGATGGAGCGCAGGAGATAGCTAGAGATAGGAAGACTTGGCATGAGTTGTTGATGGCCTTGCCCTAATCTGCAAAAGCCAGATAGAATGATATAAAGAGAACCTTGCCACCCTAGCATCCTTTCGTTTTTTCTCTCATATGCCATATGCCATATATGTTGCCTCTACAGCCGTCATGCTAAAATCATCAGTCACATCCTGAATTGTCTTCTTCTGATGTCTTCCTCTTCTCCTCTTTACCGTGATGCTTCTAATGGTCTTCTCCAACCTCTTATGCTTTTATAATCAAAGTACTTTACTTTTTATTCTCATTGTAGTATCAGGAGTTTTTTGATTTTGAGTTCTTTCTGATAGATCTATTTGATTATCTTCTGTCCATGATATATGGAGGAATCTTCTATAACACTTATATTCAGGTCTCGTGACTAAGCCCTTTGCCTCAGGAGTCGAAGGTCGGGTTCGAATACGGACCG
Source organism: Arion vulgaris (assembly GCA_020796225.1). NCBI lineage: Eukaryota > Metazoa > Mollusca > Gastropoda > Stylommatophora > Arionidae > Arion > Arion vulgaris. The sequence goes on from JADZMA010000857.1 coordinate 3,270, forward strand.
CGCTGTCAGTTCACGAGTCAGTTTTTCCAGAGACCCTTAAAATTGTTGCTGGAGCTTGAAGTTCGTGAATTTGTAATACTCTCGGCAGGTGACGTGCCATTTGCAGAGAGGACTGAGCCATATGTGGTAAAACCCGGTGCAATGAGTCAATCTCTTCGGCTTTTTAAAACTTATATTCAAAAGCACATATATGTTTTCCCGCTGCCATGTTAAATGTCAATGCTTCACACTCGTACGCTGCCACTAAACATATGCATGCTATAATATTACAATCTTTGTTTTTTCTATCCGTTCCATTCCATACTGCTTTTAGTTGTTCAAGTTTTAGTAATGCTAGGTTTTGTTAAGCACGCTTTAAATGTTTAGGTGCTGTTTGTAAAAGTAAGTCAATCTTTAACCACTGCGCTTTTTTATAACTTATCCACATAAAATAAAAGAAGGCCGTGTTATTTTTGTCAGAAGTTTTAATATACATATTTTCCAAGAAAGTACGAGGTCTCGTAGCTTCAAAACAATTTTAGGGTCTCGTAGTTATATTTAAAAATCCATGTTTTTACCTGTATGCATCAGTGGTAGTAAGACATTAAATTATAACTACACGGACCTCTGTGTGAGCTACAAAAGACAGTGGTTCATACAAGAAACAACATTGAATATATAGACAAATTTCAAGCGAACGAAAGGAAGGAAGGAAGCAGTGGTCTGTGGTCATTTTTCTGTGTGCAGACAAAAATTTAGGAAAATATGTTTTTTAGCATTTACTATTCAGGAAGTTATTCGCCTATCGATTTTTGGTGGCCGGTTCCACTGGCCTCAATGACGAGTCTCTGGAAGGAAGGATTAAATTATAGTCACAGTAAGCGACAAGAGTCACACTTCTTGAGAAAGAGTATTGTTGTTACATGTTTACAGCTTTCACTCTGACTTATGTTGTAAAACTTCTGTTTGAGACACTTATATCTAAATTTGAGACATACTTAAACAACAGGTGTAGAAAAGTAACTCCATTATTGATCATACATATCGTGTACGTAGTGTAAATTAATTACGATTATTGTTTACTCACATTTCTGGTTAAACAGGTAAGTGGTGACTAGTGATGGTGCAACATTTTGTATTATTTGCTATTTGATACATTACGTTAGATATGTGGAGGGATGTTAGTGTAGGGATCATATTGCTATCAATCACCAGAATGAGAGAGAAGTGTGTAGATTATTGACACAGCCTCACCGTGTGGTGTCGGACCAACAATGGAAGCAAAGAATAGTACCATCACAGACCTGCAAGGCATGTTGTGGGCAAGACTGATGGGACCTAGAGAAGCTACCTAGTAAAAAGCTTCCAGAAATTGATGCTGTTGCCTTATCGTAGCCCATAACTGGACAGAGTACAATTGCTCTTAGGCTGGGATCACAAACAAATCACACAGAAGGATTAACAAGTGGTCGATAAGCAACGTTCGAAGTAGAAGAAGATAGAGGCCGTAAAGAACGACACACTAAGTGAGCAAAAAAGATTAATTAATCAACATCGTGGACTGTATATCAGAGACACGCAAGGAAGCTAAACCACTTTCACACAGTCTGCCTTAGGAAAATAATGAACATCAAATGGCAGGATATGATCCCAGATACAGAGGTCCTAAAAGAGCTGCTCTCCCAGCATCTCACAATCTTGATGCAGTCCTAGACAAGATGGGCAGGACATGTGCTGAATGCTCAGATTGCAGAATACACAAACGACTAATTGACGTGTCGGGCCGCTGGACGCTGCAGGATTTGTTGAGGCTGGGATCGGAGCACTTGAGATGTCAGCAGATTGCTATTTTGTGTTGCTGGAATCGCTAAAATGACCTCGCCCAGCGTGTTTGTAGCGCGTTGGACGACGGTGACACGTTCCTTGTGAGTGCGGTTCACCCGCGGGCTGACAGAAAAGCCACAGGTTCCCAGATTTACGGTTCGTGGACACGAACCGAAGGGTTACGATGTCCTTGGCACTGATCCGAAGAGCTGAAAGCTCAGTGCTTCTGGATCAAAAAAAGAAAAATATCCTTATAACAATCTTCACCTACTTGTCTTAAACTATGCTGTGTTCTTAAAATTAGTTGTGGCATTTCATTTATGATTAGTTTCAGTGCGATCGTCATTATGAGTGGGCTGGGCCTCACCAAAAATAATGTTTAACATGTATTTATTATTTTATAAATTAAAATATAACCTAACCTAAAACCATGATTTTTCCGAAAATTTGTGTCTGGCCACCAACAATAGGAACACGAGCCACCACTGATTAGTTTATTTCGACGATATAAATAAATGTAGGGCAATATGAATAATATCGGATCATCAAGTTTGTTGTTTGTTATGTGGTGGATTAAGCATGACGAGGCACGCCTATTTTCAAACTAAGGTGGATATCTTTTTTATTTTGCTATATCAAAGCGTATTGAAAATGTTTCTTGTTATTGTTTTGGTATTTTGTAAAACTACAGTACTTTATTTTTACGTGTTTCGCCATTTATTTGGTGTGGCCTGAATTTTCAAACAACTACCGTGCAGAGGCGTCAAGAACAGCAGCCGAAATGATCTTAGAGAGAAGAAGAGCCTCGCCCAACAAAGTCGTGATATTCACCGATGCTCTATCGGTCATCACAGCCCTACATAGTGCATCCAAAACAGAACACACTGAACTGAAAGCGATCCTCCGTGTACTAGTAAACTCACTTAAACGCACGGTCATTCAATGGATACCATACCACTGCACAGAGCCGGATTAGCATAGGCAGAAGTAGCAATGTTACGGCCCGCGCTTTGGGCCCTGCGCCTTCGGAGCTGTTGTCACTAATATAAACAAGGAAACCAAGTTTGGAGGTGGTATTACTTTTCATTTTTTTATTGAGTTAGCCAAGGTCATGTTTACTCAATTTCGGACTCAATTGGGCGGTCACACTGAGCTCATTAACAACGTAACAGTTTTTTTACTTTTTGTATAGGAGTGTCTCTTGTGTGCACACGCTTCTTAATACGAAAACTTGAAGCTTGAACAAAAGAACAATTAAATTGACTCATAACCCAGTTCAAGCCTGTTCGTTCAGTAGTTTTGCGCGCGAAACTTAGTTCAAAATAAATGCAAGTAGGTATGAGAATATTGTTCTAAGACATGAGCAGATCTGGGACTCCTAAATAAATTTCATGTCATTCACGTTTTGTTAGAGAAACTGTTTGCACTCGACTAGATGTCCCAGAAAATAATGCGAGGGAGTGCCAAATGATTAAACAGAAACCTTGGGCACACTTGAAGGAGCGCAAATAAGAAGCCCAACACAGAGCTGCATAATTTACAGAGAAGCAACAAACGGACACAGAGAGTAATTTTTATTTTGTTCTCTAACTTGAATGTATTTAAATCCTCCCATCTTGTTATTTTATTATTATTTTATTTACATAGCTAATTTTATGTTTCAGTGAGAAATTAATTTTTAAAAATAGTTTCTATCATTTTCGTTTCAATGAATTCAAATGTTTTAAATCAGAGTTATAGTCATGTTAAGTGGTTAAATTACGAAGCACCCTGTATATAATATATCATCATGAGTAAATTGTTATATCATAAAACGCGTCCAAACTCTTCACATTTATATGTTATATTAGTAGAAAGTAGAAAATTACATTTTATTTGTAAATTCATTTTCTCTTCCCAGATTGAGATAGACATCATGAGCAGTAGAGCCAGAGATACGGGCGACATTGAGCTTCTGGAAGTGCAAAGCGTAAAGCACAAGATGAAAAGGAAAATATAACGTTCTTGTATCGAAAACACACAGCTGTCTGGAATTTTTAATGTCGTGTAATGGTGCTGAATCAAAGAAATCGAAGCAGAAATATAGAAGTCAGTGTCTCACAGTATAGTAGATGAAGATAGGATATAGAACAATCATATTACCAATATTAAGATCAGCAATTCACGATTTAGCAACATTTTTCACAAGACAAACTGAAGTCGAATGTACATAAGTCCTTCCAATTTAGCCATATCATTTTCAGCCAAGAGAGAGAGAGACAAGCACATGCTTCCAATGTAGCAACATCTTCTACAAGCCAAAAGCACAACGAAATAAATGTACTCAACGATATTGGTGAATGGCCAATCAACTTCAATCGAGATTATTGGATTTGCGAAGATGCGCGAAGTGCAACATATGAACAGTGATTTCTTGTCTTCACAAAAAAACATACGATAAAGAAAACAATCCACGAATTTGTCGAAAATCGTTTTTCACATATACACATAAACCAACAAACAAAACGCATGTGAGAGATTGGTTGTGTTATTCAGAAACTAAAGGACAACTTTCTGTTTTGTTTGCAAAGTTACTGATTCAGACTGTTCGTCACTTGTTTACGAAGAAGTGATTTGACGATTGGAAAAACGCAAATAATTTGTTGAAAAGACATGAAGAAAGCACCTCCCATAGACAAGCGATAATTTCTCTGTTAGTGTGCAAAATAAAGATGCTCGTGTCGATTCTCAACTTGTAAGCCAAATTGAGACGAACAAAATATGGGACACTTTTGGAGCGAACTTCAGTAATCCAATTTTAGCAGAACGAGGTCTTGTATTGGTAGGGATGAAATTATTTGTTCACCTAATAATGGAAATTATTTAGGTTTGTTGGAATTAATAGCCAAATTTGACATTTTTCTGGCTCAGCATATAAATACTTATGCAAATAAAGGAAAGGACATACATCATACTTATCAAAAACAACATGTGAGGAATTTATCCATCTAATTGCATCAAGCTTACTGGATCATATTATTTTTGAAATTAAGAAATGCAAGTACTATTCCGTATCACTGACTACTCCAGACATTTCGCATGTGACAACTCTACTCTAATAGTGCTAGTACCATCTGACCAGGAAGGTTTGTGAAGTTCTTGGATATGGGAAGGTCATACTGCTGAACAACTCGCCCAAAGTTTACTTGATTTTTTAAAGGAAAATGGCATTGATATCAAAGACTGTCGCGGTCAAAGCTATGACAATGCCAGCAACATGAGTGGGAAATACAACGGCTACAAGCACGCATTAGAGATAAATAAGTACGAGAATAATTCCTTCGCTTTGCACATTCACTGAATTTGTTTGCGAAGTGTGCTGCAGAATGTTGTATAGAAGCATCCATTTTTTCGATTTTGTTGAAAGTCTCTATACATTCTTTCCGCTTCTACCTATCGATGGGCATTCTTACAAAAGCACTGGAAGATACAGGTTCAAAACTCCGACTTTGAAGAGACTGTCGACACCAGGTGTTCTTCCTGAGCTGATGCGACAAAAGCACTTTTATATGGTTTTACCATTATCAAACAAGTTTTGGATGACATCTCAAATAACATGGATCAAGGTAGAGTGTCGTAATCAAGCTGTATGGGCTTAGTTTGGAGATGAGTAAGTTGGAAACGGAATAGTTAGCATTTTATGGAACGGAATTTAGAACGCTTGAAGCGTCTAGCGCTTCATTACAATCACCTGATCAAGACCTTAACACGGATATGCTTTTAGAATCGTTACACGGGTACGTTCAAGCAATGCGGTTTACATTTTCAGATATTGAGGCCAAAGCCAAAATCCTGACTCACTGTCAAGAATATCAGCAACAAACTTCAAGACTACGCAAGCGAAATTCTAAGTACGACGATTTCAGTACTACTACGCTCGATGAAGTTGTAGAAAATCAAACACCCAAACAAAAATTTGAAAGTCAGTGATTTATTGTCATAATTGATAATGTACTGTCTGCCTTAGCTAAACGCATGGAAGCGTAACATAGAGTGACTGATGTATTTGGAACATTTCGGCAGTTAAAATTTACAGCAGAAGAGATCTTGAAAAGAACTCAAATATTGTCAGTCTACCAAGAGGATTTGAAGAAAGCTTCAGGACGAACTTGCAGAGTTCGCTGAGCTCTTAAAACAAAATGTAGCTGCTGCTATTAGCAACGAAAAGAATGAGGCCCTTGAACTGCAATTTTATAAACTTATAATGGAAAATTCATTAGAGTCGTGCTTCCAAATGAGAAATAGTCTAACGAATTTACTTGTCTTTAATGATTACTAACGCAGGAGAACGTCTTTTCAACATTAAAGCGTATAAAAAGTGAGTTAAAACATGATGGGACAAGATCGTTCTAAATAACCCTCACCTTAATGAACATTGAATGTAATTTACTTAGAGAAATTGATTTGTCTAGTATTATTCTAAATTTGCTCACATTAAATCGAGACAAGTTTGTTTGTAAAATTTATGTGTTATTACTTATTATCATACAAAACTTGGGGCCCCGCGCAAAATTTGCTACGGCCCTCGCTGGTCTAATCCGGCTCTGCTACTGCAACATACGCGGTAACGAGGAAGCTGACAGGCTACAAAAGTGTAGGCGATTACTGCAGACTGATCACGAGATCAGCTATGAGAAGGCTAGAACAACCATCGGCTGGCAGTACAATAAAAATGGTCGAAAGACCACCCACAACACAACAGCAATGACGGGTACTATGGTCTGTCCTGTACGAACAAGCGTTATATTCCGCCTCCGTACCGGCATATACAGACTTCGAGCCCATATGTTTTAACAAATTCAGAATTGGCACAACTAGCCTGTGTCATTGTAAAGGCTGACATGACGGCACAACAATACACTGTAAGACTGCTAGGTGTTAGCAGCCCTGAGAAAAGAAACTGGCCCGATAACACAGAGTTTCTGCGAAAAGCTGTACGAGGGACGGAGGCCCTAAAGCAACAAATAAAATTCACGACAAATTTGGTTCATCAGACTAGGGGATAGCTGAGAGAGAACTAGTTCTAAAATGACTTGAGCATTGTATTTGTATCGTGTACCCCGAAGAGACTATTGCTGATCTGGGTGTAGTCCTGATACAAGACTCCCTCTGGTGGGCGTGTGTGTGGGGTGTGTGTGTAAAGGATGCTATCGAAAAGCTGAAGGTGCTATAGCAGAGCCAACTATAAACTACTATAGCCTGGCTGTGGTTTGAACCAGGTACTATTGGGATGTGATTGATCTCACTACCGCTAAGTCACAGACGCCCACAAACTTAGCTATACAAATTAGAAGAGATATAAATAGCCCGGAACAGGAAATAATGACAACTCATCCGAAGCATAGCCTGCTGTGGCATTAGGTACTTTTGGATTTATGCTACATAGATATTCGAGTAACGAAAAGTTTATTGCAATCGCTAGACCAAAGTCAGGCTTAGTCTCGGTAATGTCAATTGTCAACTTGAGAATACGCGCATGTGTGTGATTCAGCAACATACTGTACTGTCACATAACAATAACAAGACCTTGACATTACATCATATTTTTATGTACCTTGAAAATATACATGTAATTTTCTTAGCTATAATGCCTGTAAGTGTAAGTAGCTCATTAGTCTAGTTTAAGTTTAGTTTTAGTTAGTAAATAAAAGTATATTTAAAAAATATTAATTTGATAAACTTTAGTTTGATTTTAATAATAAATAAATAATATTATGTAAAAATATTTTTAAAAATATTAAACTTTAATATAAAAGTTTAAGAACATTTGTACTTGAAAGTTTAAAATTTCATAACACCCCGAATGACGAAAATAAGTTCATTCAACCAACGGCCAAAGACTTAAGAAAATATGTCTTTTCCAAAATATGTTTTTTCCGCACATATAAATATTATTATAATATTGATAACATTCAACCATCTGTGACCAAATAGTAATAATAAGCTTTTAGTTTTGTTATGCGACAATAATGCCATTAATGCTGGACACATATTCTTCTTCTTCAGCGATCTCTGGTCATGCGCTTAATTTACTGTGGACCACAAACTGGGCAGACAGCTTCAGGTCTGTCAGTTCCCCCAAAGCTTAGTTTTCAGGTCGACTGGGTGTGGCCACATGTTGCTTCCAGCTAAACCAGAAGAGGACAGTCTGCAGGATATGCTCTGGTGTCTGTTCTGCCTGCTGACACTGGCAGAGAGCTGTTTGACTTTTTCCCTAGTCTGTATAAGTGTTTGTTGAGTCTGCAGTGTCCGAGGTCATTAAATATAATGACCTGGTCTGTTCTGCTTAGGTCTTTGAGGGAGTCTTTCCATAATCATATCCAGTGTTTGTCTTCCAGTCTACTGCAGATTTTCTCTGTATGGGGTTTTGACCTCTTGAAAAGACTAGGGTTGGTAAATTTGCTCTTTGGCACTGCCCTCCTCTAGCTAAGACATCAGCACTCTATTGCCTGCAATGCACAGTGAGATGGAACCACTGCAAGTAATTTCTGCCTTTCTGAAAGCTGAGCAAGTTCTTTGTAGTTTTTGTATTTGTGCTGTCAGTGGATTTAGCCCCAGGGCTTGTATAGCTGACAATGAGTCTGTAAGAAATACCATCTTGCTTGCAGCTTATTCATGTGCTGTGCTGCCATAAGAAGGGCTATGAGTTCTGCTTTGTAGTTGGAACATATTCTTCCAGTAGGAGCCCAGAGAACAGTGGTAGCATCTGGGTGCCTAATGTACACTCCTGCTCCACCATTCATGGTTGCCTCCATTGCCGATCCATCTGTGTAATTCTATCCAGCTGTCTTCTGGAAACATGTAATGGAGATGTTCCATTGTAATTGCTTTTTCACTAGATTAGGCTCGCATCTTTGCTTAATAATTTGGGATGGAGTTGAGAAGTTTAGTGGTACTGAGTCTGGTTCCAGTGATCAAAGCAATTCTTCAGGTATGGAATTATGATTTAGTAGTTCCAAGTATGACTTTCCTATTTCTTTTGCTTTGTGGTTTAGACTTGTGCGCTTTAGTCTGTTCTTTGTTCTAGCCGCCATTTTTCATGCAGTGGATGGTGAGGCATTCTTTTGATCCTTTCAGTCTGTAGAATCACTTTTCTCCTTCTTCTGTCTTCCAGGGCTGGATGTTGGCTGCCTTTTCCATTTCTACAATTGGTGTAGATTTCATGGCTCCCAAAATAGTACGCAGACACCTGTTTTGTGTTTTTCCAGTATCGATTTGTTTGAATGGGCTGCTGATATCCATGTCGATGATGCATATTCCAGGGTCGTCTAACTGCACCAGTGTACACCTGACTCAGGATTCGAATATCAGCTCCCCAGGTAGTTCCAGCCAGCTTCCACATCACACTTTGTTTCCTCATAGCCTTTCTGTTTGTTTCCATTATGTGATGTTTCCATGTCAGACGACTGTCAAGCTTAACTCCCAAAAAGGTTGGAGTATGGGAACGGGAAACGATATCATCGTTAAATTTCAGTCTGAAGTGTTCTTCCTTGTTGACAATGAGAAAGGTTGCTATAGTTTTGCCCCGGTTTTTCTAGACCCCATTTACTTGACCACATTATGACCCCTGTTCAGGCTGGCCTGGAGTTTAAAGATGGTAGGACCCAGAAACTCGGAGGTGTACCACACAGCTAGATCATCAGCATGGAGAGAGTGTGATACATGTCGGGGAGTTTGTGCAGATCATTAATATATACCGGGAAAGCAATGGGACAGTAGCGCTCTGTGGGACTCCTGCTCTTAATTTGAATCTGGGACTGTGCACTCCATCCAATTTTACAGATGCTTGTCTATGGGTAAAAAAGTTTTTTATCCAATAGTACATTCTACCCCGTATTCCACTCGTAAGAGCTTGGTAGAAACCATCTTTCCAGACTTTGTCGAGGCCTTAGACATGTCGAAGAACACTGTGAGGCTTTCTTCTTTTGGAAGCCATTTTCATGTCCTGTCAAGGTATGCCACTTGGTCATCAGTGCTTCTATGCTGCCTGTAGCCTGTCTGGCTGGATCCAGTTATGGTTGATTCTAAAACCACTGAGTCTAGTGGTTATCCTTCTCCAGCATTTTTGCAGGCAACTCTAGCAAACTTATAGGTCTGTAGCTCTGTGATCCTTTGTCTTTTCCACTTTTGAAAATTGGGTGGATTGTGCATTTTTCCAGATGTCTGGGACTCTCCCCTGTCTCCAACTATTGCTAAAAATCTGGAGTAGAAGACTCTGTCAATTTGGCTATTTGTTTGAGCATGTTTGATCTCCATCTGGTCCGGGCCTTTTACGATTGAGCTTTTCAGTGCTTCTGCAGCTCAGTCAGTGGATGTCTCCCTCATACAGGGTTCACTTGTTGCTTTTTGAATGTAGCATTTATCTCACTTCGACTTCTTTCCCTTGCTCCTGACTTATTGAGCATGGGGCTTTTGCTTGTAACACTGGGCCATCAGGGTGGCTGCTCCTTTCCGTGAAGTTGTTCTCCTAGCTGGAGAACTGTTTTCCCCTCTAGATGGGTTGTCATCGTCAGGCTTTGTAAGTCTCCACAACTTTTGAGTATCTTTTCCATGTTCAAAGAGGCTGTCTTTTCTTTCCAGGATTTTCTACACTGCTGGTTTCTTTCTCTAACATAAAGGCCCTTGCTCATTTGTGTTGCATTACATTTTGGTCCTGGGCGAGTTCCATTGTATTTTGGCACTGCAAGCTACCCTATGGAGAACTTCCATCTCTGGTGTCCAATATGGCGTGTAGTTTTCTCCTCCTCTGGGTATAGCCTTTTTGCAGCATCTAAAATGGCTTTATTGAATGAACGTGCATCTCTGTCCACTTTTACTGATTGATTAATTTCTTTACAGTACTTGTCTGCTAGTTCTTTGAATAGCTTCCAGTCTGCCTTTTTGTAATTCCAACTAGGGGCAGAGTTTGTAAGTTCCTCCTTGTTAATGTTATTTATGAGGAGTTTCACTGGTCTATGGTCACTCCTCCAATCTGTGACTGCTCTTTTCGGTTATCCTGTGAATGTCGCCTGTAGCAAAGCCAGATCTGGGGTGCTTGTTGTAGCGCCACCGTCGTGAGTACATGTGTGAGATCATCTGGTGGTTGAGAATGGAGACTGTTGGTGATCAGCCATTTCCTTCAAGGCTTTCACCTGAGGATCTAGCATGTCATAGCCCAGCGGTGATTCTGTTGAAGTCTCCTACTATAGCAGTTGTCATCTTGAACTTTGATAGCTTCCAGCTCAGTTTGAATGGAGGTGGTGAGTATATATTGTATAGTGTCATCTTAGTGTTGTTGATAAGGAGTTGAACAGCTATGAATTCTGTGCTCATCTGATTGGACCTGTGAAGTTCAACTGCGGTATGGAATTACGAACTAGTGTTACTACTCCACCCTTATGTCTATTTTCTCTATCCTGACGGAAGGTTTCAAATCCTCTAATGCTGAATCTATTTCCGGATTAAATGCGCCTCTGGATACAGCAGATGTCAATCTTTTCTGCCGCAGACGCCTTCTAGCTCTGTTTTTGTTGGTTACCCCTTCTGCATTCCATTGCAATTGTGAGGGGTGGGTTTGTCCTTGCTGCAGTAATACTCCTGTCCTCCCTGGCTTTGCAAGAATCAAAGGACGCCAGTAGCTAGGGTGGACCCCCTTTGAGGCAGGGTCCGGTCCCACCACCACCTGGCTGTTTCAGGTGTGGCACCACAGTTATATAAATATTTGCGCAGCCATTTGAGTTGTTCGTATGTCGATTCCTCCCCGCCAATATGGCTGACACATTCCGCTTCTGAGGACATCTTTTTGAGGTTGTTCTCTAGACAGCTGCAGTCCCGCTGACGAGATCTGTCTTCTCCGGGTTTGTCTGGAGTCGTCCTACTCTAGATGACTTCAGCCTTCTGTTGCCGGGCTCACCAACCCAGGCTTTTATGCAGGGTGTGCCCTGACACTGTAGTTTAATCTTATGCTTAAAGGAAAGTGTCGGAAGACAAGACAAGAAAGAGATGTCCTCCCCAAGAGAGAGGGGCAAGTGCTATTTGTCCCATAGCTGGGGAATGGGTTGCACAGAGCATTTACCACTCGGCGGTGGGTTCTGCACTGTCACCTTATGAGGCCCCATCCTGCTCCCGCCGCTTGGTCTGGCCTTTCACCTTCAGTCTGTTCGCTTGGTTAGACCTGCAGGAGTTAGACTCACCCCCAACATAGCCTGAAGGATCCTAAAGGCACACAAACCTCCAACTACTATAAGGTAGGCTAATATGGAGGGGGACACATATTCATATATGATATATTTATATTTTCACTTACACACACTGCAGTTGTTTCTCGTTCACAATACTTGTCTCACACTCACAGTTGAGTACTGTTGTTACTTCATTTATTACTGTTACCGACCATATTGTGAAACACTTGTTAAGCTTTCTTATTACATAATTTGAACATTCAGTCTTCACTAACATTCTTAATACGGGATCTGGAAACGATAACGTCTGCAGGATTTTGGAAAGAAACCTAGCTCATCTGCAAATCTAGTTACTCAATCTAGATTGACTATGACTTCATTGCACCGGGTTTTACCCCATATGGCTTGGTCCCTATCTGCAGAAATGGCACGCCGCCTGCCGAGAGTATTTCTCAAAGCACAAAACTGTAGCTCCAGCAACAGTCCAAGGGTCTCTGGAAAACACTGCACTCGTGAACAGAATGGCACAGTCCAGATTTGAACCCACAACCTTCACTCACAAGGCAAAGCGGTACAGAGACCCCTCTCCCAAGAGTGATTTAACAGGTGATACATGGGGAGTTTGAAGAAGAAGAATGTACACTTCAACAATTTTAAAAAACCATTCATCAAGCAGAAGGTATTGCAAACCTGTGTTGCTCTGTCTGTATGGCTCTACATTATCCAGCAGCTTTCTGATCATATGAAAGTATTTTTTTTTCTCTTTCGTCCGCTTTCAACTCAGACGAGTTTCATCTCCCGAAACTGATTTTTCTGAAAATCTGTTTTTCCAATTTCTTACAATGGCAGCAGCGTGCACATTGTAAATTACTACACTGGCAGCCGTGTGCTCAATGTACTCGTAATTAGTATTCCTCGCCATACAGGCAGATTTTCTCCGACTTCAGAGGTACTCACGTTATCGTCCTGAGTAAGACCAGGGACTCGAACAAATGCCGGACAGTAGGTTCGAACCCGAGCTACGCTCACAGCTAGCAGGCCGAGCTACTATCAACTACTCTAGGCAGTCCCCATGAAAGTATTGGGAAAAGGGAGCACCACCAACATCAGATCCTCAGCATCGGTAATATGTTCATATTCTGTCATCTCCTTCTGCTGGTCCGATGATGGGTTAGACAGCGGAGATTTGGTTTCAAATTCCACACCACAGAGATGAGGAGACACAACCTAAGACTAAGATCTAGTTACTCAAGCTGGCTAATCATAGTCCACTGAATTTTATCTCTGTTGTCCAGTTTTTGTTAGTTGTTAGTCATAATTCATTTAATAGTAAAATGAACATTGAGAAAACTTTTCATTTAATATTAGGAACAACAGACAAGATAGTGTTTTCTTTCCAGTCAGTATTCTCAGTGTTTGATTGGATGCTGCATCCTTTGTGTGTTTGTTTGTATTCACTGCCACTGAAGGTAGTGATCCTTCTCTTTATAGCATTATGGTATATATTTAGTATGGAATAAAGTTTTTTTTACTCCCCAATATTGGTATCTGCAAGAGAAATTGGTAACAATATACATTGCATACCAAAACTTTTATATTTTAGCTGATATGTATACTTGTAAGTTAAAAAGTTAATTGTATATCCTTTACAGGACTTTGCGAATCAACCCCAGCCTTTTTAACGCTGTTTGTGATTTTTCTAGACATTATTCGCTCAGTAGTTTGCATTGCTTTCTGAATGGTGGTGCCGTCCCTTTTGTAAAATCACGTGTAACAATTTAAACCAAACTGTCCGCATACGTGATTCGAACTCAGAATGTCGGGTTAATGACCGAGTCACTATCCCCAAGCCAGATACCACACTTGTGAAGTTGCAAACACTTATTTTTGTTTTTTCCTCACAAAGAAATACACTTTTGATGATTTTTTGTTTAGCTGTAACATATAATTATTCATAATTGTCTTTGTTCTATATGTCCGGTTTTACTTCTTAGAACTGACAATTCATGTTACTATTTTGTTTACTTTTTATTTCCTTCTAAATTACAGATTTTGGTTGTTGTAGAGCCAAACTGGAATCACAAATATAAAATTAGAAAACATTGATTATGGCTTCCAGTCTTTCAAATGTAGAAGGCCTGGCTACTGCATCTTCATTCAAAGGTGGCAGAGATGAAATAAAAGTTTTCATACAATTTAATGGAAATGACATATTGTGTAGACATTGATGTAGAAGATACAATTGAGATTTAAAAGAAGTAGGGCCATAGGAGGCAAACATTTCATCTGGAGATATAGCTTGTGCTTGAAGGACAGTTGCTCAATGATCATTCTGTGTTACAGGTGAGCATTTCATTGTTCCGTGCATACTGAAGGTTACTTTTAGCATTATAAATTCTTCAGATAATTTCATGCCCAGAAGTCCAAAGAGATGAATCCAGTGATGATCCACCATGCGGTCCCATTTGGGCAATAAATCTGAGCATAATCATTAACTATAACTAACGTTAAATAATCAAAGAATCCAACTTAGATACAATTAAGCAAATAAATAGCTATAGAGATGTAGAATTAACGAGAGAGAAATGCTATACAATATATGACAGCATTATAAAGTTGATTTCATCTCATTTCAACATACCTGGCAGAGAGGATTGACGAGGACAATGATAACTGATAACACCTGACCCATACAGTTAGAATGAGTGCACATTTGATTTGTATTTATGCAGTCAGTCGTCTTTTTCTACTGAGCTCGTCCGCTATGAATTCAGGCATAGTAAGGACATCTGGTATAGCACTTCTGTCTGGGTTTAAGTGAAGGCCTGCTTTCTTTATTATCAGTGTCTCCTGCCATACAGACATCCTTCTCCAACTTCATAGGTAAGAGTCTTGTTCTGCCCTGTAGGCTGATGACCTCATATCTCTACAGCCCAGTTCTAGTTTTTAATATGGTCAAAAGCCAGACATGTTCTTCTTTTTAGTTACAAATATATAACCTCTAATATTTGTTATTTTTAAAGGACTGTGGCCTGGGCACTAATACTACACTGCATGCTTTCTGCTGGTCTGACGATGGATTAGGCAGCGGAGATTTGGCTTTCAAAATTCCACACCACAGAGATGAGACACAACCTACAAATAAACTTTATAAACCTAGGACAGGGGAGTCAAGTGTTGATTTAGAAGATGTGGTGACTGAATATGAACATACTACAGATGCTGAAGGATCTGATGTTGATGGTGCTACCTTTCACTTAACCAGGAAAGCTGCACTGGATAGTGTAGAGTCATGCAGTCAAACAGAGCAGCACAAAGGTTTGTAATACTTTCTGCTTGATGAATGGATTACATTTTTAAAACCGTAGAAGTGCACATTCTTCTTTCTTGAACACTCCATACGATCACGTGTTAAATCACTCTGTGTGATTTGTTTATGATCTGAGCATAAGAGCGATTGTACATTGTACCAGTTATGCGCCTACAAGTAGCACATTGATTTCTGCGATACTTTATTTTTGTTAGGTAGCTGCTCTAGGCTACCTTAGTCACCTCTTACGACATGCCTTATAGGTTGCAGTGTTATTATCTTTGCTCCTTGAAAGCCCCAGCAACACACGGGTGAGTGGACATTCAAATTGAATTGTTTGGATTCACTGATAACGAAGGTGATAACACTGCGCTAGTGACCTCGAGTCGTGAAATTCAGGGTTCTGTCAAGCTTGGGTCAAAACTTCTCGCTTGGTACTTGGTTGGGCTATGCAGGAGGACACATCTTTTTTGGGAATCTAACTACAAGTGCATCTGAAGTCAGGAGTAAGGTTTGCCTGAATGGTGAGTTACACTGCTATATGCTTGCAAAAATCAGTCTGAGGTATCTAATTAAGCACAGTGACTACACCTGAATTCATAGCAGGCAAACGGAAAAATATTTGTTTGGGTTTTTTTTTTGTTGAAAATTTTCAATTCAAAACTTACGTAATCTTGTAAAGAAAAAAAGATAACCAATGGCAAACATATATTATCTTGTGTCGGGGTTATAACTGTTTGACTTTGTTCCTTTCTCATTCTCTTGTGACAACATGGAAGAAACTAGAGTATGTTCTATAGAACTGTCCCTCTGTACAAGTAGTATAGAAAGAAATTCTAGCCAACAATACAGCATCAGTACTAAACTATGAAAACAGGAAATGCACAAACAACAGTTGAAAGTCATCATGATAACTCATTTGTAAATCGTCTGTGTGTTTCCTGGTCTCGAAGGTGAACAAAGAATAGTAACACTGCGACCTACAAGGCAAGTCAGAGGCTACTGAGGTAGGCCTAGGCAAACTAAAAGTGTCACAGAAATCATATGCCCTGCCAATTGTAGGCGCATTCTGGCACAATGTACAATCGCTCTTATGCTCAGATCACTACGAGTCCAAAGAGGTTTAACAAGTGGTCAATATAGAGCGTTTGAAGGTTTGTAAATATTTAAGAATCATAATAAGGAGAAATTACGTTATCTATACTTAAGCTATCTTCGTATATTTTCACTTATTACTTTTATTTTTCAGAACACTACAGATTCTTTGTTTACTGCAAAATATGTGAATGTGTCCGTCCTGAATTACTGATTGAGTTGTACAGAGTGTGGTAATGGTGCATTTTTAGTAGAAAGAGTAAGTCTTTTTGGTACAATCTGTTCTAATGTTTTAAATTTAAATATGTTAAACTAATGACACATCCAGTGTTGCCGGGCCGTAAAGGAACAAAGAATAGTAACATTGCACCTACAAGGCTTGTCATAGAGGCGACTACGGTAGGGCATGGGAAGCTACCTAGTAAATAAAAGCATACTGAGAAATTTGATGTGCTGGCCTCTTGCGAGTCGTAACTGGCACAACGTGACAATCGCTCTTAGGCTCAGATTACTACAGACAACAAATCACAAAAGTGGTTTCTACAAGTGGTCGATATAGAACATTCGAAGAAGAAGGAGCTTATATCAAATTTAATACTTTAAGAGAACCCGTAGAAAATGAGTAAGAAACACCAGGTAGAATGGCAAAAGCACATCTATTTGTGGCTGATATTGGATGATCTAAGACATCTCGTCAGCATGTCGTCAATGTCTACACTATGAGTCTGGTTCTCTGACTATATGTTGTTGTGGTTGTTAGTTAATCAGGGAGATGACTCTGAATCAAGTCACGCCTGTATGGGGGACACTAATAATAAGGAAAGTAGGCCTTCACAAAAATCGAAGTATCATACAGTACCCTAACTACACCTGAATTCATAGTGAGCAAACAAAAATAAGTTAATCAAGGCATACAAACAGCTTTACATGGATATTTGTCTCTGTTGGTCAGTGTACGTTCTGCAGTTATTCATCAGGTGACAATCTGTGCAGGATATGTCGTAAGTCATCAAGTGTCATCTGTAATTAAGGAAGGAATCACTTGTTAACAAATAAACTGCCATAGAGTAAACAATAATGCTTTCCCAATAGTATTCAGTTTAACATCAGAAGTTGTGTATTTATTTTTTTCTCGATCCAGAAGCACTTGAGCTTTCATCTCTTCGCTCAAATGCCATGGACATCAGAATCTTCGTTCGTTGCCACATGACACTGTAAATCTGGAGAACCTGTGGCTTTTCTGCCAGTCTGCGGAATTGAACCGCACTCACAGAGGGCTTATAACACGTCCAACACGCTACTGAACATGCTGGGCATGGACGGTTATTTAAAAGAAGTATAAACATACAAATTATGTATCTTTCATATTAATTGACCACATATATGTGTACTACAAGAGCAACACTCAGATCAACCTTTGTTTACCATTACAACTAAACTTTCTAGTTCCAAGTGAAACATAGGATCATCATCAAATAGCTTGTCCTGAGCAGAACTTTGCCATCCTAACAGTCCTTGAATTTGTCTCTCTCATAGACCTTTGCAGCCACATGCTCAAACCATCAGTTACATCCTGCCTGAAATGGTATGGGCCCAAATTGGGGTAAAGAATAGAACCACTGTTACCTGCCACGCATGTCGTAAGAGGCGACTAAGGAGGTTTTGGCTGAAATTGGATGCACATGTCCTAAACGTAGAAGTCTGTGTTTAGGACCTACAAACCAATGTGCAACGTATACACGTTCTTGGCAAAGATCAAACATATCCAAAAGTGATTAAATTGGTCGTAAGAACGAACGCAAAGAAGAAGAAGAAGAGTTACATCCTGAATCCGCTCTTCTGTGGCTCCTTGCCTGTATGCCACTTTCTTTCCCTTTTCTTCTTCTTCCAGATCCAGAAGCACTTGCTCTTGGCTCGTGCCATGGACATCGAACCCCGGTTCGTGATCACCGTAAATCTGGGGAATCTGGCTCTGCCATCCCAGGAATTGAACCCGCACACACAGAGGATAGTCACCATAGTCCAACACGCTACGAACATGCTGGGCAGACTATGATGGTCTTCTCCAACTCCTCATGTCTCTTTATATATCCAAAATACTTCAATTTTCTTATTTTCAGCATCAGCCAGTTTTCTTTGATTTTGAGTTCTTTCTTGGTAGATTTTTTTTCTCTATCCATGATATACGGAGGACTCTTCTGTAACATATTTAAAAGCATATATATGTTTACCTCTCCTTTTTAGCTTAGTTTAGGTTTAGGATGTTTTGAACTTGTTAAGCTAGTATAATTCTTGATTAGTCTTCCTAAATGTCATGACTGTATTAATTTGTGCATTCAAAAAAATTGTGTTTTGCAGGGTCCTTCAAACTGGAATGATATATCACCGGATACTACCATAAGAGGAACTGCAAAACTCATAACTGTATTGAGAATACCTGTAAGTTCACCGCACGAAAATACAGTTTTATATTAATAGATTACTACCTCTGAAGTCTCTCTCACATGATCACCGCTTAGACTTTTTCTTTCTTTGCTCGTTCTTTATGATCAATTTAATCACTCTTTGTAATATGTTTGATCTTTGCCAAGAATGTGTATATGTTGCATACTTGGTTTGGAGGCCCTCAAATGCAGACTTCTACACACTTAGGACACATGATCCGATTTCAGCTAAACCTCCTAGCTGCCTCTACGACATGCGTGGCAGGTAACAGTGGTTCCATTCTTCATCTCAAATTTCTCTCCTCGCTGATGTGCCACCTCTAAGCCGAGAAACGCTGGTATGACAGGGATGTTGATATTAAGAAAAGCAGGCATTCATGCAAAAATCAGTCTTGAGACATCATACCAGGCGCCTGACTATTCCTAAATTGAAAGCTGATGAACACAAGAAGAAGAAGCAGATAACTTTCTGCATTTGGAAAATATTGTATTGGAAATTAATGAAAGTTTAAAAAGGGATGTAACAGTGATCCACAGATAGAAGACTTGGCATGAGTTAGTTAGGGCCTCATGCCCAATCCTGGTTAAAAAGGCAGAGATTGACAGTGATCCCATAGGATATGATTACTGTAGTATCGTGAAGTATTAGAGAGCAGTAGGAAATGAAGACAAACCTGATCCTAAAAATGCTGTGCTGAAAACTGATGTGACATACTAAAAGACATAGATATCACAGTCTGCCATAAATTGACAATGCTACATAATAACACCCTTTCAGGATCAACAATGAAGAACTGTGGACAAAGCTGAAAGCTGATGTTTAAAGTGCTGACTTTTGTCACATAAAGATAGATATTGCTCTCAGTGGAACCAAACTGCAAATGGATAATGCTAAAGGAAACTGATAGGAAGAAACTTTGTCTTGCACTGTGAAGTCTTCTCTCTCTCTCTCTCTCTCTCTCTTTCTTTCTCTCTCTAGCCTGTAATGTTCTTGACACTTATGTCAGCAACAAATACACACCAATCTTTTCTGTTCTGGCCATCCTGTATAGGAAGCTACCCTATCAAATAAAAACGTCGAGAAATCAGATGTGTTGGCCTACTTGTAAGCGCATAACTAGTATAATGTACATCTGCTCTAGGTTCAGATCACATACAAATCACACAGAGTGGTGACAAGTGTCGATATGCAGTGTTCGAAGAAAAGAAGCACATGTAGAACTGGATGCCTGAGGGCAGAGTGAGAGTGTGTTAACCAGTAAGCCACGAAAACATCAGTATGTATACTCAGTATATCTGTTGGGGAGACCGAGAACCATGGGTCTGCCTGGAGTGCAATGACATCAGTTTAGTAACAAACATAGAATGTATGTTTTTTTTTCCAGAGGTTTTATTTGAGCTGTAGTCAGAGTCATGAAGGGGATGTGGAAGGAACAGCTGTTGTATTAAAACATGTACAGTCGAACCATAGAAGAGTGGCATGCATTACTTGTGAAGATATCATGTAAGAAATACATCATATATTATTAATGTAGTTTTTGATATTTTGTTACAAATTTGCTCATTTTGTTCTCTTTCTTTTGGCATTAAAATTTGTAAGAATATGGATAGTTTGGCAAACAAGAAATAAACATATAATAACTAGCACATCAGACTGCAGAGACATACTTCAAGATCTGACTCAATATGATATACTTATGCAAACTCACTGGCCTAGTGAAACAAGACGGGACAGAAAACTACACTGACCTCTGGGTGAGCTACAAAAGACAGTGTAGCTCATACAAGAGACAATATTTCAAGAAATGAAAAGGATGGAAGGACAACAACAAACAGTCTCACAAATCTATGAATCATAAAATTACAGATTCTCAGCAACTTCAGACAACATTAGATGCTTTGTTGATGCTAGATCCATATATGACTAGCAGAGCTGCAACAGACAGGTGGAGAAGACAGTAAAACACCATTGTATCAATCTTCCAACACTGGAAGATCTATGCTAGTAACTACAACCACCAAACCATCTATGAGCACCTATATAAGTAAAACAATATAAGTCTTTGTAAGGAAAAAACAAGAATAAATACCAAGTAGTAGAAAATAGTTTGCAACTTGACACACACAACAAATGAAATAGATGTGTTGATTTATTTACCTGAAACAGTGTGAAAGCTAGTAGTCCTGAGATCACAAGTCAACCATTGATAGTTCTCAATATAAGCATGATGTGAAAACAATCTTCAATGAATTTACATTTCAAAGCTCCATTCTGTCTGTTCACCAATGAATCTGAGTTTGTTTGCTATTTACCCCAGTGACAACATCAACCACCCTACAGGAGAGTTCAGAGCACCATTTTAGACTCAAGTAACCCAACACATACCACTTAATAATCACATGAATAGACTTCAACCATAACACACTCCAGAGTGCCAGTTGTGTGCACGTTATCATGAAACCTTTCACCACCACCTTCAGGTGCCAAACACTTTTAAGATATCAGGAAGACTTTTTTCCCTTCAAGACCAAATGAATGGACTACATTATATGGAACAAAGCAACAACTTACAAACACATGCGAATACCACTAAATAGCATTGGGCCAAAGGGCATGATCACAAACTTCACTGGATCATTGAAGCAGAAAACTTTGTCTGTCCCCAACATGACTGGAGGTCAGCAGTCGGATGTCTCATTTGATTTATAACTGATCTTTAAAATTATATCAAGTCATAACATACCAAGCTGATAGCTTTCGACACCCAATCTTGCATAAGCTCCTCTTTCACGTCTAGGAGGAGACATCATTATCAAATATAGAGTTGTAGTGAACAAGTAAGCATTCACCTATCACTCAGACTAAAGAGGCTGAATACCACACTTGACTTTCCACATGAGTAAGAAATTAGCCCTCCTACCCCTTCACACTAGGAGCTAGAAATATGAAGGCAGACACTCATGCCTAAAGTCTGAAAGCTGTGGAATTTTTATTTTATGATTATTTATTAGTAATCAAAATAGTTTGTTTTGCTATTGATCTGTTTGTGTGCTTTTTAATTTCTATAAATTATATTTTTGTGTATTTAGGACCTGTCCTATTTTCCCATGTTCCCTGGCCATGTTATTTGTTTGGAATAGTTTTCAGCCGATATGGGTAGTCTGTTTGAGCGAGCGCTGCTGTGGAGCACCCACAGCATGGCTATACTCTGCCTTGTCCAGGTATTTCATTAAGGCGTGCTGGACCTATGTAACTGCTGATTTTGTTTGCCTGATGTGAATTCAGCTAGGTAGTCGCTGTCAGTATGGAGCTCTAGGTAATTTTTGTTTGATAATTGTTTTCTTACCATTTAGGCGATCCTTACTCTGAGTTCAGAGATAACTGCTGAGTTTGAATATGTAAATCTTTTTCTTTTCATGTGTTGTTTCATAGCTTTTTACATACTATCTATCTATATCCTTTGTAGTTCTGTTGAGACAAACTCTGTCCAACAATTCCTGTTGAAAAAACATAAAAGTGCTGTGCTCCTCATTGAATGATAACTGTTGTACAAGCATTTATTTAAGAGCTACACCTTTTGATCCCATACCTATAGTCCAGAAGAATTCCATACTACCAGCAGTAATTGGTGAGAGGGAAAGGGCAGGGTGTATGATACCTTAGCTACAGCAACTCCTCTGGGCAGAAACTCATTAGTGGGGAATGGGTAGAAATTCAAAATTCTCTGGGCAGAAACACCTTAGTGGGATAATGCTATTCTGGCACTTACAGCTGTTATTAATTTTCTAAGGTTGTACTGATGCTGTGCTCCATCTTTTGCATGGTTTTCCCTTTCAGTACTTGTTATACTTTTTTTCAGTGTGGTGGCTTGTGGTAGACTATACCAGGACATTCTTGTCAGGTGTCCAAACCATTTAATCTGTTGTTCTTTTATGAATTGCATGACTGTTTCCCTTTGTTTGCCTGTATCATAGCTCTTGTAGTCATTTCTTATAAACTACAAGACTTCATAAATGTTCACAAATATTGATGAATTAAGTGTAATAATTATTTTATGTCCCTATTTGTTGCAGCTGGTTGTACTGATTCACATATAGAAGAGAGTCATCATTTCCTTTTGCTGGGTCCAGAAAAGGTATTATTTGGCATATGTTTCTGTATGCTCTACTGCAATGTTTAGTTTTTTAACTTAACATATGGGGAACATTTTTTCAAACCTTGAGCTATATTGAGAAATACAGTATTTTTTTCATTAGCCATCAGCACACGATAAGTGATGTGGTCAACATCATGCCCACCGCCTTGACTTCTCAGTGCTTTTATGGTACCTAATTGAGACTGGGTTGACCTGAGAGCC
Source organism: Arion vulgaris (assembly GCA_020796225.1). Lineage (NCBI taxonomy): Eukaryota > Metazoa > Mollusca > Gastropoda > Stylommatophora > Arionidae > Arion > Arion vulgaris. Next base: position 26,479 of record JADZMA010000857.1, read on the forward strand.
ATTACAGCTGGAAAAATTTATACTCCTACCGTATTGGAGACCTAATGAAAAATTTGCTGATCCTTGCCTGATTTGTTAAACTGAAGAACATACATATTTATTTACTTACTGTTTTAAGTGTTGCTGTGTGTATCAATATCATTTCTCTGAAGAATGGTATTGAATAAATATATGAATGAGTTATTCTGTTATATACATTAGTTTAAATTGTGAATCTTCCACAAAGTGAATTGTATGTAACCCATTAATGGATGAGAATTGTTGTTGTATATAGTCCATTACAAACGATTATTGGCACATAGGAAGCTTGCTCCAGGTGTCTCCTTTTTGATCTAACGACAAAAACAAAACAGATCAGGAATAGATAGAAAATGATTACTACAGACTCCAAACGAAAAACAGATTGGGAAGTCATACGACAGAAAATGTTTACAGAAGAGATTTATGACTTGGACTGAGCCCAGAAACACAGAACACTTTTTTCATGCATGTTGACTTACAGAGAAGTCGGAAAATATGGCCTACAAGATGGCACTTCTTCCAAACCAGGGTGCTAGTGGATGAACAGAAGGGAATCATTCAGTTCATTCACCCGAGTGGTTACCAGGGCCCAAATTTGGGGTGTAAAAAATAGAACCATTGTTACCTGCCACGCATGTCGTAAGAGGCTACTAAGGAGGTTTGGTTAAAATCAGATGCACATGTCCTAAACGTGTAGAAGTCTATGCATTTAGAGACCTACCAAACCAATGCAACGTATACACGTTCTTGGCAAAGATCAAACATATCACAAAGAGATTAAAATTGGTCATAAAGAAACAATATAAAGAAAAAGTATTCAGTTCATTGAAGCTTTTATTCATAGGATCTGATGACTGACAAAAGAGCGAACAAGATATTAGCTCATTGATATTTAGTCTTCAATGTGTCAGATATTCCGTCATGACCATGTATTATTTCAAGTAATTGCTTACAACACCATTTTCCGAAAATTCTCATGGTAAATCTGCAGGATATATTAAAAAACAAAAAACTTAGCAGACTAATTGAAATATCAGTAACAGTCCATTAGTTATAAATTCAATAATGTTATAGTTTAGTTTTGTCTTTCGATCATCATGACCTGCACATCAAAACCAAATAGTGCTCGATCTCATCCTCAGTATACCTTCAAGCTGTGACAACTAACAACTAGTTCTTTGTTAGTTTACTATTCTTTGGCTGCTAGTATAGTGCTCTTGTCAGCTATGTCACATTTGACTTTGCATTCTTGCATCAGGTTAGGCTGTAGACTTACCACTATTACTTGAATCATTTACACATCCTCTCTTCCTTGAGTTCAAAATATCAGCCTGGTCCATTGCTTGTCCATTTTTACAGAAGCCGACTTTGAAGCCTGTCAGTGCTTCATTTTCCCATCATCTGCATGCCTTGGCACATAAGTAAAACTGATTTTTGTCAGCCTAGACCTCTTCAGCAACTCCAACCATTTTATCATACCATGAGGTATATATTGGGAAATACAGTGTTAGGCCCATATTATTATAGTTATCCTTGTTTACTGCAAGATATTTAGAAATGAGAACTTTTGATGGTCAATGATTATCCATGGCAGCCGGCATGAGACACGACAGAAAGGTGTCAATGTCCATGACTGTCCATGTAATCCAACATTCAACAAAATAGAAAGAGACAGATGTGCTCAGAGTTAAAATAAACCATTCTTTGTTTATAGTATGTGAAATTCTACTAGTGATGTTATTTAAACTGACTGACTTACATGTCTGTGAAGGTGAATTTTGTTACAACTTTTTTTTTTTTAAAATGTATGATATATTAGAAACAAGTTTCTTAATTGGTTAAGACCAACCTGTGACCTTAGACACCAGAATATAAATTTGTCCATTAATGTATTTTGAAGACAACTTCCTGAATAGAAAATGATGTGGGTTTCTACTCATTTTTCTGGCTGTTTAGGAGGATTCAAATAGAGGATACAACTCAGTGCAAGGCAACATAAATACATTAAACAAAAAAGCATCAGACCACAGTCTTCAGACACTGTGGTCTCAGAGCACACCTCCAGAATTGGTCTCAGAAACCTGCTGCCTTTACCTATGGAGCACCAAAGTCTAAGCACATCCTGCAAGACTGCCCAACCCTGAGCAAATGAGAATGGAAATTGCTCAAGAACAACCCTTTAGAACATAGCAGTGTGTGACCGTGAAAACCTCAGGCACCGTTGGTTTTTTTGCCTGCGGGAAGGGAAAA
>JADZMA010000858.1:0-28725 GCA_020796225.1 Arion vulgaris
CCCTTTTTAGAACAGTTTACAACAGAACTCATCAATAGCTTGTTCTGAGCAGAACTTTGCCACCCTCAATGTCCGGCAACCATCATGCTAAAGTCATGTTACATCCTAAATCCATCTTCTCCGTGGTCTTCCTCTTCTCTTTGTCTGAATTCCTCCTTCCATAATGGCCTTCTCAACCTTCATGTCTCATTATATATCAAAATATTTCAGTTTTCTTATTTGTAGCATTAGCCAGTTCTCTTTGATTTGAGTTCTTTCTGGATAGATCTATTTGTTCTCTTCTCTGTCCTGTTTCTTCGTCTTTGAACGCTCCCTATCGACCACTTGTTAAACCACTCTTTGTAATTTGTGAGTGATCTGAGCCTAAGAGCGATTGTACACTGTGCCAGCTATGCGCCTACAAGTAGGATAGAACATCCGATTTCTGAAATGCTTTTTATTTACTAGGGTTCAAGAAGAGAGATGACCTAGGAGACCCTGAAACGAGACTTTGCTGAGAGAGGCAAGAAATATCAGTCTCAGTTCAATAGTGGAAATTGAACGAGTTGCCCAGGATAGAGCAGTATGGAGAAATTGCTTGCATGCCCTATGTAACGTATAACGTGACGAGAGGAATTATTGATTTAACTTTCCTAGGCCACTACCTCATTCGCCTCTTACGACATGCATTGTAGGTCGCAGTGTTACTATTCTTTGCTCCTTGTGAGCCCTTCCATCACACGGCGTGTTCGTGACATACGAGGGTACTCTTCTATAACAATTATATTCAAAACGATATATGTTTCTCTGCATATGCTGCTGTCCTGAGCATCAGTGCGTCCCAGTCTAGAGAGAGAGTTTAATTTCTTTGACAAATTTTGAATCACCAGATACTGTATAAATGCTTTGACTCTGGCACTTTTCGGAAACTAAAAGGGTCAGTGCATATATAAGAACATGATGACTGAAGATACATCAGTTTTAAATTATTTTCTAATTGCTATTTCTGTATAGAAAAACTTTTGCTTGTTTTCGATTGTGGTGCATTAGATTAGACCTCTTGCGTTTTAGTCTAAATTGTATTTCTGGCTTTGTGTTGCTATTTTTAGATTCTTAATATATTTAAAATAGATTTGATCTAGTTACACAATTGATGCCAGGTTTTTTAACAATTCTTGTCCATTTAATTCTTCAAGAATATTGCGAAAATGGGAGTGTATTAATAAAGCTTTCGAAGCAGAACTTATTAAATTTGTTTCGGTGTTTTTAATGTTTTGTTTCATAACTACAGAGTTTTTTAAATTTTAATTTTTGTCGTCACACTGCACCTAGGTTGTTGCCCAGTGTGGTGGTTTTTCTGTTATCTAGCGCTGGTCTAGTCCTTGGTGATAATTAATTTTGCTTTTTGACAGGATTCTGCTATGCCATCTAACCATCTTTTTCGTGAGTCTTTCTCTTGCTTTCTTTTCTGATGTTCGGTTGTAGAAGACTCAGTATATAGTGGGGTTTGGTTGCATTCTTATTGAACGATCGAACCACTTCATTCTTTGTTTCTCAATCCTTCCTTCCTTTCATTCGCTTGAAATATGTCTATATATTCAATGTTGTCTCTTATATGAACTTCAGTCTTGTTTCTCAATGTAATTCAAGCAAGGTTTCATTCCAACTTTCTTATGCTGATGTCTGTCTTTTCTGGCGTTGTTAGTATCTTTTCGTAGGCATCACATGTAGTTATTTTTTGTGACTGTTCTTTGCTCATTGCATTGTCCATGTTTGACTCAGGTAACACAAAATAACTATGCAGTGTATCCCTGGGTATTCAAATCACCTGAAATGATAAAGCAGATAGGCTAGCCAAGAAATGGTAAACACAAGAACAACCAATCACGGCAACAACTCTCCATGCAGCAAAGCAAATCCTAATGACAACAAATAAAGAAATTTGGCTGAACAGATGGACCATGGGAAACACAGGAAGAGAGGTATACAGCCATATGGCCAGCCTAACCTTAATGACAACATCAACCACCTTACAAGAAGAGATTAGATCACCATTTTTAGACTTTGAACCCAACACATAACACTTAATAATCACTTGAGCAGAATTCATCCACAACACACTCCAGAGTGCCAACTGTGTGCACATCATCATGAAACAGTTCACCACCACCTCTTCAAGTGTCAAGCACTAGATGACATCAGGAAGACCCTCCTTCCTCCAAGGCCAGATAAATGGAACACATTATACAGAACAAAAGAACAACTTACAAACACATGCCGATGCTACTACAAAGCATTGGACCAAAGGACATGAGCTCAAGTGCCACTGTATCATTGAAGAAGAAGATATGGAACAAAAAAACAACTTACAAACACGTCAGTACTACAAAAAAGCACTGGGTGGAAGGGCAAGAGCTCAGTGCTGCGGATCATTAAAGAAGACTCTGGTAACACTTCAGAATCTATCTATAACAGGTTAAGGGCAATCACCCCAAAATTCACATCTCAAGAAAATGACTTGGCTATACACACCTGGACATGCTGGAGTACAGGGTAACGAGCGTGCTGACTTTCTTGCAAACAATGCCCCGACTCAGCGGGCAGAAGTATGGACAGAGCCGATATCATCAATGTGGTACGCTCTCAAATATGTGACATGGGCAAGTCTTCTTCTTCTTCTTCTTCAGCGATCTCTGGTCATGCGCTTAATTTACTGTGGACCACAAACTGGGCAGACAGCTCAGGTCTGTCAGGTTTCCCAAAGCTTAGTTTTCAGGTCGACTGGGTGTGGCCACATGTTGCTTCTCAGCTCCACAAAAGAGGACAGTCTTGCAGGATTGCTCTGTGTCTGTTCTGCCTGCTGACACTGGCAAAAGAGCTGTTTGACTTATTCCTAGTCTGTATAAGTGTTTGTTGAGTCTGCAGTGTCCGGTCGTAGTGAAATATAATGACCTGGTCTGTTCTGCTAGGTCTTTGAGGGAGTCTTTTCCATAATCATATCCAGTGTTTGTCTTCTCTGCAGATTTTCTGATGAGGTTTTGACCTCTTGAAAAGACAAGGGTTGTAAATTTCTCTTTCACTGCCCTCCTTAAACTAAGACATCAGCACTCTCATTGCCTGCAATGCCACGTGAATGGAATCCACTGCGGAATTTCTGCCTTTTTTGAAGCTGAGCAAGTTCTCTTTGTAGTTTTGTACTGTGCTGTCAGTGGATTTAGCCTCCAGGGCTTGTATAGCTGACAATGAGTCTGTGAGAAATACCATCTTGCTTGCAGCTGCTTGCAGTTATTCATGCTGTGCTGCCATCAGAGGGCTATGAGTTCTGCTTTGTAGTTGGAACATATTCTTTCCAGTAGGCACGCTAGAGACACAGTGGTAGCATCTGGGTGCCCAATGTACTCCTCCCCCACCCATTCATGGTTGCCTCCATTGCCGATCCATCTGTGTAAATTCTTTTCCAGCTGTCTTCTGGGAAAAATGTAATGGAGATGTTCCATTGTATTGCTTTGGGCAAGTCTCAGACACTGGAACAAGTTCGAGTTGAGTTAAGTTTGGCATGCCAGACAGTGTTGTCTTCGTGGTAGAGAGGAAAAATATAGTAATGAACTTCATGTCGGTGAGCAAATGGACTTTGGGATCTCTACAGCGGAGGACAGAGCATGAATGGAAAAGCCCAATATGCCATGATGTCGATCGCATAACATAACATCAAAAATGTTAATGACTCATGCAAGAAATATGGTTATCTACTGAATAAACTCAAACAAACAAATATATTTCATATAATTTTCTTTAATTCTACATTTATTAGAGAAAGAGTCCCCAAAAATAATCAGACATAAAAGTTATTTTGAAAGAAATACATAATCTTCTTCTTCTTTGCATTCATTCTCATCAACCAAGTTAATCACTCTGTGATCTGTGTAGTTTGACAAGAATATGAATATATTTGCACCTCGGTTCATGGCTCCTACAATCGTGGAGAGACATCTGAAAGCAGCGCGCATGAAGTTTATGTTGCATTCTTTTTTATGGCAGCATGGAGGTTACGTTCTTTTTGATGGCATCATTAAGTCTAAATCATATTCTATTTGATGACAGCGTGAAGTTCAAAGTCCACACATCGTTTCCGATGGCATGAAATTCAAAGTACAATGTATACTATTTGTGGCGCATGAAGTTTACGTCATATCCTTTTAGTGACAGCAAGAAGTTCAAAAGTATCACATCCTTTCTGAACGAAACAAGAAGTTCACAGTGTCACAGCTTTTTGACGCCATCAGGACATTCCATGCACATTTTTTTATTTTGACGGCAGCAAAGAAGGAACAAGATTGTTGTCAGTATGTAATAAACAACTGAATAGTAATGAATAACAGCAAACAGACGTCGGCAATCATCACCAGGTTAAAAATGAGAAAACAGAAGAGTTCTTCTTGTATTTGTGACGAGAGCTGCTATACCCTGAGAAATAAAAAAACAGATAAAAATATTATTTAAAACTTCAGTAAATAGTAAAAAAGTTTGTGAGTGAACTCAATAACTCAAATTCCGTCTGCCCGAGTGGCTCTAGGGTCCAAATTTGGGTGTAAAGAATAGAACCACTGTTACCTGCCATGCATTCGAAAGCAACTAAGGAGGTTGGCTGAAATCGGATGCAGTGTCCGCAGGAGTGCAACCCCAAAAAACAAATGCTTGCAGAAAACAGATGCCGGGCCCGTAAGGTGGCATAACATGGTAAACCCCTCACAATGAGAATGGGATTGGGTTCTCCGTGCCAATCTGCCTCTGAGATTTACCAGCAGTAGAAACTCCCAAAACCGGCCACTTATTTGGGAAGAGTCGGCCAAAAAGGGGGGAAGCAGAAATCATAGGAATCATATCCTACAAAACTCCCGTATGCAGACTTGATAAAAAAGGGAGTGGCCCAATACTAGCATCCAAGACAAAATGTTGGGATGGCTGATAATCTGTGGCAGGACTGCCTTATTAGAGAATTGAATCCCAATCTAGTGAGACTGCAGAAGAAGAAAATTCTTCTGCGTTTTCACTAGATTGAGATTGGGTTCTCTAATAAAACCATATTTTGTCTTGAAGCTGGTATGGTTGGTCTGCACTCTTTCTGTGTGCTAAATCTTGTGTACAGTGGTGACCTAGAATCCTTATCCCATTCCTTGGGGAGGGGTCATAGTACCCTGTTATGAGCCCACGGCCTGGTGAATCCCGTTTCTACAAGCATTTGTTTAGGGTTAGCATTCCCTAGTTAAATTTTTAACTGGCTAATGCTACAAAAAAAAGAAATTAAATTATTTTGGAATATAAAGAACACACAAAAAGGGAATATATGAGTTTTGCACAAGGCACAAACTCTGGCTCCAACGGGGGGTTTTTGGGTAAAGAAAGGGGTTATTCCCTACGAAAATGACATTATCCTTTTTTCCCGGGGATGGTCATGATCCTATTTTTTTTACTTTCACCAGCCATTTTTCCCAGGGCCCCCCCGGAAACAGTCTGGGATCCAACAACATGAGTGGGGGGAGTAACCCCTTTTTTTCCCTCCCTCCCCTTTTTTTTTTTTTCCCCCCCCCAAATTTTCCCCCCCCTTTTCCCTTTCCCCTTTTCCCTTTTCCCAGTTAAACAAGGGGGTGATAAAAACCTGGCTTGCACTGGGATGGGGTCACACTGTTCGGGGACCCAGGGGAAAAGCCGGACTCTGTTTTTGGGAAAGGGGAATAGCGGGAAGGGGGGAGTCAAAAAACACCTATCCGCCCAGATTTGAAAATATAATAGCCCAAAAAAACCAACCCAGTGAAAAGGCCCAAGGCATGGTGCACCTAGATTAAGCGGGATTGAAGGGGGAAATTTGCCCCCCCGTTCGACCCAAAGTAACCCCCTTTTCCCCCCATTTTTGCCAAATTTGGGGCCCCAGACCCAAGTTGAGATCTATGTCTGACAACCTTTTTTGGGATAAAATTGTGCAAAAAAACCCCCAGACATAATGAATACAACACAAATATATTGGGATACAAAAGGGGGGACTTCCCCCGGGTCAACAAGGCACCCCCCGCGGTAAAACCCCCCCCCGGTGAAAATATGAAGGGTCCATTAATATACCAGATAAACATATCAGGACTACAGAATAAAAGATGGGCCCAAAAAAACTCTCAACAGGTAATGCCCACATTGCCCCATACAAGAAACCATCTTACCTAAAAGGGGGAAACATCACGGGTTTACACCCAAATACAAATGCAAAACAGATGCCAGGGACTCTGACCCCTGAAAAGAAATGAGGGCAGGCAGAAGCCCCACAACAGACCCCCAAAACAACATAGACCCCCCAGACCATAAAAGTGGTTTGATGGGAGGAGATTCTGTACATAACATCTATTGTCCACCAACCTGCACCCTGACCACCCCGGGTTAAAGGGAACCCCTTGTACCCCAAAGGCATATTAGGAGTTTTTTCCACACCCACCCCGGGGGTTACAAAGATTACAAAAAAGGGGGAGAGACATTGAAGACCTTTTAACTCACCCAAACCCTCAGGTGGGCTCAGAAACCAAACCAAACTTCACACAGGCCCTGGTCAATAGCAGACCAGATCTTACCATAAATGCTGACATTATAGATGCAACAACTATCACTGTCTTGGATGATATGGGCCTTCCCCATTTTTTACCCCAAGCAACTCAAAGCTCAGTCTATAAAAATAGAAAGTTCTAATTTCAGAAAAGCAGACTTCGCCCCCCCCGAGAACCAGACCAACAAAAGGCATGGAAAAAATTGGGCCTCACGGGAAAATGGGGATCTGTCCTTTCCTTTTTTGGAAAATACGGGAAGCTAAGAAAGGGCCATTCCAAATGGAAACCCCAAAAAATATAACCCATACTGGAACAAAAGTTAAAAAAAGCATGATGGATAGAAAAAAAAGAAAGGAAAACAAGCTGAAAAAGAACCTAATGGAGTTAATAAAACCAATTATAACGCTTGACTGCTAAAGTTATTTTCTAATTAAACCCAGCAAAGAAATGAATTTGTTTTAAATGCATTTCCAAAACGCCCTAAAAAAAAAGAGGGCCCACAACTTTGGGATCTGAAAAAACAACTGACAGGCACTAGAAAAAAAAAAAATCCCAGACCCATAAAAAGCAACAAAACCCATCATAGATGCAAAAAAAAGCTAAATATTAAACAAACATTTTTACAAGGGAAAGGAAGCAAGAAGAAAAAAAACTGGAAAAAGTTTTTAGGGAAAATTTTGGAAAAAATCCCCGTGGCAATGTATGTGCATTTGAACAAGTTTTTAAGTCTTCCGAGAGGGAAAAAACAATAAAAAACAAAAACCCTCAAACCCCCGGGCCCCCAGATAAGATTAAAAATAAAAAAAGTTGCCTATGGGCAAAAGAAGGAAATTGCTGTTCCCCATAAATAGAATTTGGGAAAAGGGGCCCAAAATACCCTGTTGGCAAAAAGTCTTCACCCCCATCCTCAAAAAAGGGGAAACCCAGTAGACCACCCCTAAGTTACGGGCCCCATCTATTGACCCATGTTTGGAAAGAAAGCGGAGAGAATAAGTTAAAAAACCGCCCTTTTTGGGGGGAAAAAACCCCCAGTCATTAATACCCAGGCGGGGTTTAGAAGGGCTGCAGAACAAAAACCAAACCCCAGACTCAGAATTTGATGGTTTCAGAATGAAAAGCACAAAACCCGGGGTTTTTCTGTTTTTTTTTGGGGTAAAAAGGTCTGGGGGAAAGGGGCCCTTTTGTGAAGATGCTAAAAGGGGGGACCCGGGAAAGATGTTAAAATGGATAAAAGCTTTTCCCCCAAAACGGGCCCTTTGGAACATTTTTTTAGTGGAACAATGTCCCCCAAGAAACACTGAAAGGTTCCCACAGGGCCCCCTCCCCTGCTGCCCCCTTTTCCCCCCATCTTCTTTAATACCCCCACCCTTCTAAACACACAAAAAGCCCTTTTTGCTAAACCTTGTAATAGGGGAAAAGGGGAAAATTCCTGTACAAACCCAAAGAATTTAAATTAGAACCCCCATAATCTCAAATATTGCAACCTAGGGAAAAGCTTAAAGTCACGAACAAAAAATCCATTTTTTTTCCCTTCCCCCAAAAAGGTTTTAAAACAATCAAAAAAACCTTTTCCCGCACAAAGGGAATGGAGCACCCCTAAAAAAAAAAAAAAAACCCCGACTTACCTGGGAGTCAAGTTAGACAAACAATGAGGATGACAGAACAAAACAACATAAAAAAAAAAGCATCAAAAAGACTCAACAGGGTTTAAAAAAGACTTTTTTCCCCGGGGGCAAAAAGAGCAATTTGGCCCAATCTTTTTTTTGTAAGATCTACAATGGGCAACTGCCTTCCTCCCAAACTTTTGTAAGTGGGCCCTCACAACATCCCCGGACAGAGTGCAAATCAAATTTTCCCGGAAAGGGGGGGAATGAGAAAACTTTAAACCGTTGCCAGGTTTATTTCCCAACCTTTGAACCCCTAGATATTAGGGGGGGCAAAGGGACCCAATAAAAGTTGAGCGATATAAAAAAATAGAAAAAAAAACCCCGGGGCAAAAATATTGACAGGTGGAAATAATCAAAGTCCAGCAAAAAACATTTTCCGGAAGTTGGGCAACCCCAAGAACACTCCATCTCCAAAATTTTACAGGAACCGATCACCCAAAAAGCCGGGCCCCCCCCGGCTAAACATAAACAACCCCGTAATCCAGAAATACCTCCTTTTCAAAAAATATAAACAAACAACACTTGCAACCCATCTTAAAACCTGGGGCACTGGGAGACAAAGACAGTTATCCAACTTTTCTATCATGCCCCACACTGATGGTTCAACCCAAACCACTACTTACCTTGGGCCGGGATATACCTGAAATATCCCGATGGAACACCTATGGGTTTCCGTGCTCCTTGGGTAAAATTTTCCAACTATGAAGGGAGAAATTTTAAACCTAAAAAACCCCCTTTAAACTAGTCCACCAAAGGGTTTTAACTTGGAAATATTGTCCAAAACAAAAGTATTCCCGACTCACAGTCCACACCACAAATTTTTGAAAAACAGCCAGAATCAGTCAAAAAATCCGTCTTTGGGATTAGTCATCCCCAATCTGATTTCCTCCTTTGATATTAATGTCATTCTTTAAATATTTTCCCGGGCCCAAAAAATCCCAGGAAAAACAAAAGGCCCGATCATCTGGGCCCAAAAAGGGGTATCAAAAACACAAAAAAGACAAAAACCTTTTTATACAAAAATATAAAACAAAATTCTGGGAAAAACCCAGAAAGATTCGAAACCCCTGGGGAAGGGACCACTGGTGGGACATGTATACAGAATGAATAGACCAAACCCCAAAAGGGCAATATAAATCTGCACAACGAAAAAATCAAAAACCCCATCTTCCAGTTAAGAACAGGACATGTTGGGCTGGGAAATTTCCCCCCTTTTCGAATAAACCCACACACCCACCACACTGAGAAAGGGGGCAGTCACCATGTGAACAAATTCAACCTTCTTGCTTGAATGTCCTAATTTCATAATTGACAAGAACTCCCCCCACCAAAACCCCTTTTTTTTCATAATACACTTTTCATTTGTCTCCCCCAATACAGAACACATGCAGATTCTTAAAAAAGGCATTGGCCGCCCAAGGTAAAAATTTGGGCCCCCGGGTTTGAAGAAAAAAAAAGGCTCCAGCAACTTCTTAACCTCCCTTTTAACCCCTCTGTGGATTTTGGGGTGATCTGAGCTTAAAACAGGGATTTGTAGTTATCCCTTTTCCTAAGGGGGCCAACACATCCCATTTTCTATGCTTTTTTTACTACTAGTTAATTAACCCTTTTTCATGGGGGAAAGTTGTTTTTAAATTTTATGGGGGAATTTAAAAACGTTAAAAGAGATCTCATCCAAAAAAAATAAACATGAATTTTTTTCCAATATTTTTTTAAAAATGGATTGAAATTGTTCGATAAAAAGTTTTTCGGTTTTTGTGGTTCTTAAGCTTCACATCTTTTTTTTTCCCCCCCAACTCAGGCGAAATTTATCTGAAACTGATTTTTGGGGAAAATCTGTTTTTCCTTTTTAAATCAGAGGACATTGTAAATTATTTTACACTGACAGGGTGTAAGAAAGAATTAGTATTCCCCGAACAGGAGATTTTTCCACTTAGAGGTACCACTTATCCCCTAAAGACCAGGACTTAAAAATCCCGGGAAGGGGTTCAACCCAGCTTGAGGCTCACAGCTAGCGGGCCCGAGTCAAACACCGGCAGCCCCCGTCACATCTAAAAAGAGCATTTTCCTCTTCATTGATTGAGTATTTTTTTTAGGTGACATTTAAAATTTTTATAATAAAAAAACCAGACCTGGAATGTTGAAAAAACAAAATTATTATTTTAAAATTTAATAAAAAATTTTAAAATTTATAGTTTCCCAGGTCCCATCAGCCTTTTACACATCCCCCATAGGTGAGGGATATCCTTGTTCCTTTTGGGCCCGCCCCAAAAGGGGCCCGAACAATCCTGGGAATCTCCAAAAAAATTGCACATTTGACTCACCCCAGATTCAACCCCAATTTAGAACCCCCGTCAAACATTTAACCACTTACCAAGAGCCCCCCAATACCCGGTATCCCCGAGTCCACAAAAATCTTCTTTGAACCCTCTTAAATATACTTGGTTTTTTTTTTAACCCCCGCCAGCAGAATTTCGGGCATGGGCCAGGTTCGGGAATAGCAAAACAGGTTTTTCGGCTTGGGGAGCTGGAAAAGAAGAGATCAGAGCACCCAGGTTTGTTGAAAAGAAGATTTTCCCAAATTGAAAATCAATAAAAGTCAGCATGGAACTGTGTTTTGGGAACCTTTTCCTTTGGGCCCATCTGAAATGATAGGTAGTTAAAATCATGTTGGCTTTTTTATTTTCCAGGTTTCCTTTTACCAAATTGAGCCTGGGTCGTTTCTGGGGCTGTTACAAACTGACAAATATTCCACCCCACATGGAGTTGAACCGCCTAACGCGGCAAGTTCACCAAAAACATTACCCGATTTCAGAAAAGCCAAAACCCTGTTTTTTAATGTTTACTTCAAAACGGGGACAACATCCTATTTTCGTATATGTCTTGCCCATTCTGAGGGTTTTTTACAGATGACCCCCAAACTAGGGCACTGGAAAAAAAAAATAAAAATTCAAACTACTCCCAAATCATATAAAATTATTTAGAACAAAAAAATGTTTTAATATCTCGGGTTCACACAAAAGTTTATAAAATTTGGGGATGAAGTAAAAAAAGAAAAAACATGGCCGAAAAAATTAAACAACAAAAACAATAGGAATTAAACTGATAGGAAAACAAATATCAGAATATAAGAGTATGCATTTTTTCCGGGTGGCAACGAGGGGGGGGGAAGGGAATTTGGGTTGGAAAACATATATGTGTTTTTAAATATGTGTTACAGAAGAGCTGTATATCTACAGAAAGAAACAAATTGATTATTCAAAAAGAACCCAAAACCAAAAAACTTGCTGATGCTATAAAAAAAAAAATTAAAGTATTTTGAATATAAAGAAAATCAAACCAGACCACTGGGAAATTGAAACCAACAATACGCAAAGAATGAGTTACTAATACGGGCCTAAAGAAAAAAGAAAGTTAAATTTTTTGAGCCAAAAAAGAATTAAATAGCAAAAAATAGGAAACACAATAAAAGTAAAAATGATATGAAAATGAATAAAGTGTAAATTTTTGGGGAACATGAACTAAACAGAGGGAAATGAACATACAACTAAAGTAAAAATTTTGTAAGCAAAACAAAGTAAAAATTTATGAAAGCATACAACAAAAAAAAATTTATTTTAAGATACAACAAAGTAAAAATTTAAAAAGGGTACAATAAAGTAAAAAATTTTTTTAAGATGAAAAATAAAAAATTTATTAAGATGCAACTAAATAAAAATTTATGTTAAAAACTAAAAAAAAATTTTTGTAACATGCAAAAAAGTAAAATTTTTTTAAGCAAAAATAAAAAATTTATTTTAAGCATGCAACAAAGAAAAAATTATTTTAAAAGCAACTGTAAAAAATTATGTGCATGCAAAAAAGTAAAAAATTTTTAAGATAAAAATAAAGTAACAAATTTATATGTGAGCAACTAAAGTAAAAATTTTTTTTGTAAGAAACAAAATAAAAAATTTTTTGTGATTTAACTAAAGTTAAAAATTTTTATTAAGCAGCAAAATAAAGTAAAAAATGTATATGGAATAAAATAATAAATTTTTTGTAAGCGCAACTAAAAAAACAAATGTAGGGAAGGGGGCAACAAAATAAAAAATTTATATGTAAGTACAACTAAAAAACAAATTTATGGTAAGACAACTAAAGAAAAATTTATAGAAGCATACAACTATAAAAATTTATTTTAAGATGCAACTAAAGTAAAAAATTTATATTTAAAATGCAACAAAATAACAAATTTATTAAATCAACTAAAAACAAAATTTTTGTGAAACATAATAAAAAAAATTTATGTGTAAGCATGCAACAAAGTAAAAAATTATAGCATGCAAAAAAGTAATAAATTTTATAAAATGCAACTAAAAAAAAATTTTTTTGTGTTAAATAAAGTAACAAAATTTTTAAAGAGCAATAAAATAAAAATTTAAAGTAAGCATACAACTAAAGTAAAAATTAGTTAAATTTCAATAAAAAACAAATTTATTGATGAACTGTAAAAAATTTATTTTAAGATAAAACAAAATAAAAATTTTTGTAAGAGCAATAAAGTAACAAATTTATGTGTAACATACAACAAAAAAAAATTTATTTAAGAGCAACTAAAGTAACAAATTTAGGTAAGCATGCAACTAAAAAATTTATTTTAAACATGCAACTAAAGTAAAAATTTATATGAAGATGCAACTAAAGTAACAAAATTTTTTGTAAAGAATAAAATAACAATTTATATGTAACGCAATAAAATAAAAATTTATATGTAAATCAACAAAGTAAAAATTTATTTTAAGCATCAAAAAGAATAAATTTTTGGTAAGCATGCAACAAATAAAAATTTTTTGTAATCAACTAAAAAACAAATTTATTTTAAACATACAACTAAAGTAAAAATATATAAAACTATAGAAGAGAAGTTCATTTTACCAACAATTGTTACAAGAACGTAAAAGAATGAGAAAGGGAAAACACTTTTAAAAAAAAATTTTTAAATTTTAATTCTCAAAAAAATTTTTAGTTGTTTCAAAAATCTTCTTGGCACTGTGGCCTTCCTTTTTAAAAACTGAGAAGAATAGTCTAACGGCCTTTTGGTTTGTATAAGAAAAAAAAAAAAGTACAAAAAAATTTAAAAATGTCAACGGAATGTATATATTTTTTTTTCCCGTTTGAAAAAAAATGTCTTCTTTTTTTTTTCCGCATAAAATTTTTAATCACTCGATATATTTGATCTTTCCCAAAAACCGTATACGGTAATTTTTTTAGGCCCCAAACACAAAAATTTTTACCAGAAACATGATCCGTTTGCAAACCTCCATTTCCACAAGGGGGAAGGTAACAGGGTTTTATTTTTTCACCCCAAAAAACCCAAACTGGCGGAAAAAAAATGATTTGACTTTTCTTTCCCCTTAAAAAAATGTATTCCCTTGTCCGGGCCCCCCCGGGGAAACAAAAATAGTACCATGCGATAAAAGAGTCAAAAAATTTTCTGATGTAGAACCTAGGGGGTACCTTAGTAAATAAAAGCATCGCAAAAATTTGGGATGTCTGGTCTACTAGTAGGCGAAGCTAGCACAACATACAATTGCTCTTAAGCTCAGATCGATAGAAATCACACAGAGTGGTTAACAAGTGGTCATATGGAGCGTTCAAAGAAGAAGTTTTGCCCCCACTGGAAACAAGAAAGTACTATTTGGGATTAGCTGTGAAGTTGAATTAGCTGCTTAACTCTTAGTAGACCACGGCAAAAGCCATGCTTTTACAAGCCATTTGTTTTTAGAATAAATAAACGTTCTTTAGTGTGGCCCCTGGAAAAAAAGAACAACCTAAAGCCACGTAGTGGACGCTTGGTCCACAAGGATTAAGTATATATTTTTAATTTGTAAACCACACACACAGTGGCGGCTCTCATTAAGGGTCAGGCCTCACCAAAAATAATGTATAATGTGTATTTATTTTTTTTAAAATTTAAAAATTATAAAAACCCAAAACCATGATTTTTCCGAACATTTTTCTGGCCCCCCCCAACAAAAATGATCAAGCCGCCACTGCACACACACTTAATATTATTAGACACTGGAACAAAGTAGAATTAGGAGTTAAGTTTGGACATGCCAGATAGTGTCGTTTCAGGTATGTTGAAATGGTTTGGTAGGCCCTAAACGCATAGACTTTTACACGCTAGACATGTGCATCCACTTCAGCCAAACCTCCTTAGTCGCCTCTTACAACATGCATAGCAGGTAACAGTGGTTCTATTCTTTACACCCAAATTTGGGCCCCGGAAACCCACGCCGGGCGGTCGTAGAAGTAAAACCGATTCTCGTAAGGGAAGAAAGCTGAATTGAGTGATGTGAATGATGCGTCAACAGAATTCACGGTGATGTGCGCGTAAAAGCATGGAAAGAGATAAAGAACAAAATTACAAGAAACAAATAAATTTCACTTACATTCTGACAAGTTCAAGATAATCCCACATCTTTTCCAACAAATCATCAAAGTTCCATTTATGATGGGGAGAGATGGGGGAAATATGAGGAATTTTGTAAATAATGTCCAGCTCCTGAAATATATTAGTAATGTTAAATTCAGAATATTATATACATAAACAGCGGGTTTAATTTTATTACCATTTTGAATATTGGGTACATTGTTTATTAACCCGCCTGAGTGGTTACCGACCCAAATTAGGGTGTAAAGAATAGAACCACTGTTATCTTGCACGCATGTCGAAGAGGCAATCTAAGGAGGTTTGGCTGAAATCAAATGTAATGTCCCAAACGTAGAAGTCTGCGCTTAGGGCCCCAAAAGCAATGTGCAACGATACACGCTTTTGACAAAGATCAAACATATCACAAAGTGATTAAAATTGGTCGAAAGAACCAACGCAAAGAAGAAGAAGTTTATTAACTGTTTACAAACCAGCATCATGACCATTCGAAAAATCTTTTTTCAGTCCAGGGTATCCGAATAACGAAACCTTTATTTCTTTTTTTAGTGTTTATGATATATATTCATTATCAATTTACTTTGAGTATTTTTCGGTACTATAAAAGTAAATGGGAACGAAAATAATGGGAAAAAAATTTTTTCCAAACAAAGCAAGTTTTGTCCCTTAAGTTTTGTGGTTTTTGGGAAAGTTCGACAAAAAGTTAATACCACACCGACATATGAGAGAAAGTGTTTAAAATGCCCCAGGACCGGGGGCCCCAAGTCTTGAAGAAAATATTTATGAATTTAAAAAGGAAAAAAAATTTTTTAAAAATTTTTTTGAAAATTTGGGAAACTAGTTCTGCAAAATCAAAGAACCTGGACCGACCGTCATGTTGACAGAATTAAAGAAATCATTTGGCCCACAGCTGAGAGCATTTTTACTGTTGTAAAAAAAGATAATTCATTTCGTCCACTATATAGAAATTTTTGGGACCAGCAAAATGTTTTTAAAAGGGGTCTGAAGAAAATTTGGGAACCATGAGTTACATTACCTGTTGACAACAAACCATAACTAACCTCTAGATATCTGTTGGGAGAGATAAACCCAATGATTTCGGCCCAGTGTAATAAAAGTTCAGTAACCCAATAACTGACCCTAATAGATATCTGGGGGAATGAGAACGAGGGTCTGCTCCATGTAATGACGCCGTTCAAAAACCAAAGCCATAACCCCCCAAATAGATATTCGTTGGGAGACTGAGCACCAAGGGGCTGCCCACAGTGTAATGAAAAATTTCTGAATCAAAATGCCCCTAATAGATATCTGTTGGGGGAGACTACAGGGGTCTGCTCACAGTGTAATGACGCCGTTCAATAACCAACCCATAACTAACCTCAATAGATATCTGTTGGGGAGATTTAACCTTTCACATTTAATGACAACAGTTCTGTAACCAAAACTGCCCCAAAAGATCTTTTGGGGGAGAGACTGACACCTATGGGTCTCCCCCTTTATAATGAGTGCAAAACCCAAAAAACCTAAATAGATATCTGATCTCTTTTTCAGTAGGTAGATACACTATAGACAGTTTCCCTTTAAATCACAAGTCCTGGGGCATCGATCCCCAGGGGAGGTTTTTAGGGATCTTGTACTGTCTTGCCAAAAAACCGGGTCCAGTTCTGACTGGCCCCCCAAAACAGAAAGGGGACTTTAAAAAACCATTTTAGTTTTTTATACAGAAATGTTTTTTAAATTGGATCATTATCCCTACTGCACATCTTATCTTATCTTAATTTGCCTGAAGCACGGGGGGAGAGATTTTTTATTTTGCCAGGTTTTTGGGGCGTTTTGAGTGTTAGTCCATTTTTCAGGACGAGATGACCCATCCAAGTGTTTTGGCCGCTCCTGCGCCCTGGGTGATTATTGTAGGAAGGGAGGGTGTAAATGGGGTTTCCTTTCATTAGATTTTAACCATTTGATTCTTGTTCCGGTACTGTATGCGAGTATAAAAATGATGTTTTGATATTCTGCCCCCATCTCCCCTTTGTAAATTGACAGTTTTCAGAATCTCATTTCACATGTTGAACTTTTTTTCTTGTTCTTACGGGGCCTTTTTTGGGCACTGATACAGAGATTTGGGAATAAATACTGTACATCAAACCAAATTATTCCGGGGCTTTTAACTCTCAGTATGTTTCAGTTTAGTTGTGATCATTATCACTGACTCAACCAGTTTCCAAAATGCTCTTCTTTTTCCCCAATGTCCAGATCTACCACTTGTTAACCACTTTTGGGGTTTTGGGGTGATCCAAGCCTAAGAGCGAAAAGGGCCACAAGTAGCCCAGCACATCCGATTTCGACGCTTTTATTTAGAGGGAGTTCCTACCCCCTACCTCGTTGCCTGACATGCCTTGAGGTCGGTGCTTTTTTCCCTTTTTGGAGCCTAACCACGAGAACGTTTTTGTCGGAATCATCATCGCACAACAGTACATAAGTGCTCAGACCTCCTGTTTTAACTAAACACCAGTTCTTTTTGGTTTACTATTCGTTTTGGTCCCGTATGTGTTTTATCCATTACACCACATTTGATTTGGGATTTTTGTAGCCGGGGTTGGGGTTGTATTCACCATTATTTGAATTATTTATTCCAGACATGTCCATAGGTGCTCTGTTTCCTGTCTCAACAAATCCAGCAATACATTGTCCAGTTTCCCCCCACACCAGTTCTGTTTAAAACAATTTTGCATATTTGGGTCGCTTTTTCGGATTGAAAAAATCAACTATCTCTTCAACCCAGCAACGAGATTCAAAAAGCTGGGGAAAGCAGTGGTTGGAAAGTCTCAATTGGTAAGAATGGCACCGTCCATGCAATTCCCCGATGTCCTAGCCATGCCCGCCAACCTATAGCTTGTTATTACCTCTGACTCCGGGCCAGGGGAAAAAAAACAGGTGATTTCTCAACCCTGCTGCACCACTCATCCAGTTTTTTTCTCACCTTTCCTTTTTTTTACGGGCCCACCATAAAAATTATAATTTTTAAAAAATGATGGTTCAAAAAAATTTTTTTCCCAAATTTTCCCAGCCCATTCATTATTGGAATTGACTGGCTTCTTGGAAATTGCGTTTTTTTGAGGTTCTGTTGTTCATACAGGGCAAGATAAAAAGCTACTGACAAATCAAAGTTTCCAGTTACGTTTTCCTTTTTTTTTTTATTTATTTGGGATCTAATTCAATTTGAAGACGGGGGGCTCACTGCATGGTGAGTGACACCAGAAAAAGGTAAGGGTCACGCAAACCCCCGGAATACCAGGCCATGACTTCCACCGAATTGACAGCCCAAACCAAAGAAGTAATTTTATTTAAAAGGGTTTTACAGCCTGCCCTTTTGTCCCATTTGCATCCCCCTTAATTAAAATTTCACACCATCACAAAAAAATCCTGTGTACTTACCCCTACTATGTTATAATTGAACTGTTATTTTTTAAAATATATGCCAGATTGGTTTTTGACAGGTACTTTTTTCTTGAACAATGTATAAATAGATGTGTTGAGGGATTAATGAATACGACTGTTTAAAATTAAAGTAATGTTCTATTTCGCTGATGTTTAAGCTCACAATGAATCTGGGTTTTTGGATATATGGTTTGTTAGTTCACAAGGTTTTGCCCGCTTTTGTGGATGTTTTTCTCTGTGTTCCAGTTTCTTTTGAGTTGATTCATCAGGTGACACCAGGATGTGTTCGGGCCCGAAATATAAACACTGGGCCTTAGGCCGGTAAGAATTTGGGAAAACAGACCCAACACACCACGGGGCCCCATTCCAGATTAGTGTATATAGACAATTATTTTAAAATCAAACAAAATCAATCAAGTCAATTTTGCAACAAGTTGTTTAAAAATATGGAAAATATTATTATTTTTACCAATAAAAATATAACCAAAAGAATTAAAAAATTGAAAAAATGTACAGTGTTCTATCAAACACTTACCGACCTTTTCTTATTAGTCAGGAATAAAAGTTGTTTGGTGAGAGCCTGGGTGTGGTTCGGTGTTTGTCCATATAATGTAGGTGATGGAACCAGTCTTGTCTGTGGTGTTTTTTCAGTCAGTGTGTCCGCCCCGAGCAACAGGTTAAAAAATATCATGGGGGTGTTTTTCCCGTCTAGTGTGCCAGTTCTGACTAACAGGGCAAACAAACGTGTCTGTTCAGTCAGGGGTCCAGCTGAGCCCAAAGGTCAAACAATACAGTGGTGTCTGTTCAGTCTATTTTCCAGTTCTGGTCAAAAGGTTTAAACAATAAGTGGGTTTTC
Organism: Arion vulgaris; assembly: GCA_020796225.1. Taxonomy (NCBI): domain Eukaryota; kingdom Metazoa; phylum Mollusca; class Gastropoda; order Stylommatophora; family Arionidae; genus Arion; species Arion vulgaris. Next base: position 18,961 of record JADZMA010000858.1, read on the forward strand.
TGTTAGTCTAGTGTTCCAGTTTAGCCAAAGGTCAAAAATATCATGGGGGTGTGTTGATGGGCATATCCAAAAAAAACAACCAATGTTTTTCTGAACCACAAAATTTTGGGCATTACTCACCAGGTGAAGATTCAAACCTCCTTTATCTTTCTTCTTAACAAGATTTGGAGGTTGTTTTTGTCAATAAACCTTCCCAAACCCCCCCCCAATGATACGGGCAGGCTAAAAAATCCAAACAATGAAGATAAGACCACGCCGCAATGTAAACATATAAAAAGAAATCAAAAAGCCACCCCAATAAAAAAAGATAGGGAATCAGTGGTTTCGCTTTTGTATCCGGCCCCAAAAAGGGGAAAAAAATACCACTGCCACCTGGGCTTGTCCAAAAGGCATTTGGGGGTTTGGAACTGGGGAAGCCCAGTAAAAAAAAAAGTAGAGAAACGATGTACAGGCCACTTGTAGGTATTTCAACAATTTCAATGGTCTTACTAGATAAAACAGACCAAGAGTGGCAAAAGGGGCAGTGGAGTGTTCAAGAAGAAGATTTGTATGTGTTCCTTTAGTTGTCCCATGAGATATACTTATTACTTAGTTGTCTGTAAATGTAAACTTATTACTTTTTGTTGCCTGTAAATGTAAAACCATTACTTTCGTTGCTGTAGATGTAAACTTATTATTTTAGTTGTCCTTGAGCATAAACTTATTACTTTAGTTGTCTGTAAATGTAAAATTATTACTGCTCTAGTGAGCATAAACTTATTACTTTAGGTCTGTAAAATGTAAACTTATTACTTTAGTTGTCTGTAAATGTAAACTTTTACTTTAGTTTTTCGAATGTAAACGTACTTTAGTTGTCATGTGAGCATAAACCGTTACCCGATAAAAAGGGCAGAGAAGAGATTTTTCAAGGTTACTGAGCCCCCAAAGCCTATTCTCTCTCTCTTCCCTTTTTCTAACCCGGATTGGGACATAGGCCCTAAAACCAACTCATGCCAAATTTTCCCTATTCTAGCTATCTCCTGCAGCCCCTCCAGCCTTCTTCATATTGTTGATCTTTGCCTAAAATCTCGGCTCCATGCATTTCAGGCTTTTTTTCCCGCTGTTCCTGGGGGTTCCAGGAAATGACCCTTTTTAAAACTTGTATCAACTTTTTTTTTTTTTTTTCTTTCGCCCGCCAATCCAGACGGTTCCATTTTCTGAAACTGATTTTTGTGAAAATCTTTTTTTCCCAAATTCTTCAATGGCAAAGGGGACATTGTAAATTACTTTTCACTGGCAGCGGGGGCTCAATGACTGTAATTAGTATTCCCCATACAGGCAGATTTTCCCGACTTCAGAGGTACTCACGTTATCGTCCTGAGTAAGACCAGGACTCAACAAATGCCGGACAGAGGTTCAACCTGAGTTAGAGGCGCCCACAGCTAGAGGTCCGAGCTATATCAACTACTCTAGGCAGTCCCCTTGTATCAACTAAATTGAAGACTTTTGTAGATAAAAAAAGTAGAACACCGATTATCAAGTTTAGTAGCCAGAAGATCTAGTTCAGCCATCACAACACAAAAAGAATGACTAGTGGGTCAAATATCACAGACTTAAACATGCTACAGAGTCAGTTCTACTTATTAACCGGAACAGACTACGAGTGGATAGCATATGGCAAATTTTGGAGGTTACAGGATGCTGGCTGGATAGGGCACACTTTGCAGAAACCTGAAGGGAATATAACATGGTCCTTCCTGGAACCCGAGGGACAGAAGAAGGGGAGGCCGAGAAATACATGGAGACTAGATTTGAGGGAGAGATCAACAATATAAAGAAGAGCTGGGGGAGCTTCAAGATCTAGGGGATAGGAAGACTTGGTAAAGGGGTTGGTTGAGGCCCTATGCCCCAATCTGCTAAAAAGAAAAGAGAGAGATGGTAAATTTTATTTCATGATCAATCAATGCCATGCCTGCCGACGGGCATCATGTCTCTCCACAACTCTCTCTGCTTGGTGCTTTTAATCAGTTCTGGCATCTTGTGTAACCATGTCAGGCCATCCAACATCTTCTCCCTGTCTTCCATGATATCTCCTTCCCTGAATGTTACTTGTAGTCACCAAATGCTCTAAACCTTCTCTTCCATTATATCCCATGAACCTTGATTGTCTGATTCTTATTCTTTGATATGGTTTCTTGTGTACAGGTCTGATTTAAAAATTCATTTGTTTTTTTCGCTGTCCATGGAATTTTCAGCTTTCTTCGGAAACCACATCTCCGGCCTTCCAATGACCGTATTGATTGTCTGTTCATTGTCCATGATTCCGCAACAGAAGATTGAATCAATGTAGCACTGGAGTATTCGTTTCCCCGCATTGTCATTGGTAGTAAATTCACGATGATCACAATCATCATACTCACCAGCAATTACTTGCTTTCCTCTGCCTTTGCCATCTTTAGCTCCTTCAATGATGCCAGGTAAATCTAGAAGCTGTTAGTGAAAAAAAAAATTTTGTTGTTTATAAGTCGTTTTTTGTGGTAAAGTCTGATCCTAACAGCGGTAATGGTTATTGGAAAATTTCAGTATACTGTAAACATTAACTGATTGGCTACCGAATTGAAAAAACAGGTTGTGGCTGAATTGAATTTATACCCCATTTTCTATTGCAGGTGTATGTACAAATTCAGCTGCAGTTTCTTAATTATTAACAGATTTTTATGAGTAATATCCCATTTGTAGGTCAATGAATTTTCAAGATAGATCTAAAAGAATAACAGTGGCTACCAGCGGTTCATGGGGAGTCAATCGTAATGCAGTATCTACTTACTTTTTCTCTCCGCCTCATGGACATCATGGTCCACAGTTGTTCATTACTTTCCAGTCTGGCTTTTTTCTTTATGGTCTCCAGTGATAGTCGAGCCCTTCAGTTTCTCTTGAAGATTTCCTTTTCAGGTCTGTTTTAGGATGTCCACTTTTCCGCTTTCTTGTGGTTCCATCCTGACAAAGGTCTGAATCTTATTTGTATTTAATTGATGACTCACCATGTTTTCAACCAAAAGAAAACACAAGATTTACATTTGAGCTGAGTATCCTAAGTTTTGTTTTGTGGAGAAAGAAGATTCCACACTTGTACAGAAACAAGGAGGCTTATAGGATTTCCTAATCTTGGCATTAAGGTCCTCAGGTCCTCATCTATATCACCTGTTGGCTGATCTTGCTTCTAAGGAGACAAATCTCCAACATCTTCTATATCCTTCCATCAATCAATACAGGTTTTGTTGTATGTTGTTGCCGCAGAAAGTTGTCTTTTTGACTTTTTTTTTTTTTTTTGGATCCAGAAGCACTTGAGCTGAAAGCCTTCGCCGGTGTCATGGACATTGTAACCTTCGCCCGGGTGCCACGAACACCCAAATCTGAGGAACCGAGATTTTTCCAGTCCGGGGAGTTGAACTCGCACTTACAGAGGACAGTCACCCGAGTCCAACGCTCCAACACGCTGGGCTCAAGGCCTTGACTGATTTTTAAGACCAACCCATTGTGCTGTTTCGCCAGAGATTCACTTTTTCCCCATGCTTGTAGACTGTGTGAGAGCAAAGTAAGATCATCCACCGCCCAAGGGTTACGGGTCCAAATTGGGATGTAAAGATTAGAACCACTGTTCCCCCGCCACGATATCATAAGAGGCATAAAGGAGGCTGGGCGGGACTATACCCACACTGAAAAAAAACACTAGATGGCTACAGAACGGAGGGCACCCGGAAAACGCTGGGAAACGGGACACATCCCCGGGGATAAGCACCAAAGCTCCAAATGGTGCTGAAGATGGACGGAAACACACCAATGCTAAGGCTGCATGAACGATTTCACATGAATAGAATTTATGGGGCGATCTAACATCGGTTCGGGCAGTAATAGAGGGGAGAGATCATCCACGAGACCAAGTCCTCTAATTTAACATATGTCCCCGAATGCCTTTTCCAGACCTGGCTATGAAGTGCATGTAACCTAATCAACCAATCAAGTAGACCAAGAAGAGGAGGAACAGCCAGCATCCTGTCTAACATCCGTGTGACCGGGAACCTCTACAGTCCTCCATCCTTGTCTAACATCCATAGTGACCTGGAACTCCTCAAACAATCCTCCATCCTTGTCTAACATCCGTAGTGACCTGGAACTCCTCTAACAGTCCTCCATCCTTGTCTAACATCCGTAGTGACCTGGAACCCCAAACAGTCCTCCATCATGGATAAACCTGGCAGGCAAAACCCCCCTTACAGTTGCTGGATGATGTCAAGTCTTCTCTGGCATCCCATAGTTTCTCAGGATATTCCACATTGATTTCCTATCTATGCTGTAATGCAGTATCTTAAAATACTATGAGTTACTACTTATGTGTGCCCCAGTGTTAAGGGCCCAAATTTGGGATTTAAAGAATAGAACCACTGTTACCTGCCATACATGTCGAAGAGGCTATTAAGGATGTTTTGAAATGGGATGCACATGCCCCAACATGTGGGCCATATGTTTAGGGCCTCCAAACCAATGTGCAACGATACACGCTCTGACAAAGATCAAACATATCACAAAGAGTGATTAAAATTGGTCTAAAGAACTAACGAAAGAAGAAGAAGACTTTATGTCTGGGAGCTCCTCATGGAGCATGGGGCCCTCAACAGTATTGGTAGCTGACAAAAAGTAAGTACATTGCATAAATTTGGAATCAATAAAAGACTTACCTGTATTTTTGCACCTGTACCTTATAACCCAGGTACAGTTGTGAGAGTTGTAAACATAACCCGCCATTTCTGAGTACACACCTGCCAGGTTACGGGAGCAATGTAGACTTGCCACAGAGGGAAAACCTGTAAGCAATTATCAGAATAACATTACTGTTATTTGTTATCAAAGAGAAGAGAACAAATGCTTCTGTTCTGCAACAGCTTGATATTAAAAGGGTTTTTAAAAGGGTTTAAAGCCGAAGGATTCACTTCTTTGGGACCGGTTTTACCCATATGGCACGGGTTCCTCTCCGAGAAATGGCCCGTCACCTGCCAGAGTATTGCACAAAGCACGAACTCTGTAGCTCTGAAACAATCCTGGGGGTCTCGGGAAAAAACTGTACTGTGAACAGATCGGCGCGTCCGGATTCAGACCTCCTACCTTGACTTGCATGGCAAAGAGTTAACCACCAGCCACAGAGCCCACTAAAATTGTTGTTCTTCCGTGATTGAACCGCATGGCAGCCAAGCATCTAAACTACTCGGCCACTGCCAGGAAAATTAAATATTTTGGACACATTAAATGACATGAGTGCCTATAGAAGATAATTTTGGAGGGAATGGTGCCTGGAAGAAGAATGAGAGGAAGACCTAATAGACAATGGGTGCAAGATGATATTGATACTTTTTCTTCTGCATTCCACTAGATTGGGTTTTCCGATTCTTAAAAGGCAGCCACTGTCTCAGATTATCAGCCACCATACAGTTTGTTTTGGACACTATTTGGTGGGCCACCTCTTCTTCTCAAGTCGCATACGGGGGGCAGTTCAGGATATAATTCCATGATTTCTGCTTCCCGCGGCCAACTTCCTGCAGTAAGTTTTGCCACCCTCGTGATGATGGGTCTGACATTCTTACCAGGTTAAATCTCAGAGGTAGATTGGCAACGAGAATCTGTTATCCCATTCTCCATTGTGAGGGTCGCTGACCAGATGCTCCACGGCCTGGTGCATCCGCTGCAAGCATTTGTTTCGGGTTAGCATTCCAGCGGAACATACATCCGATTTCAACCAAACCTCCTTTGTCGCTCTTTCAACATGCGTGGCGGTAACAGTGGTTCTATTTTTACGCCCCAAATTTGGCCCGAACCACTGGTGATATTGACGATCTGAGAATCACTTATGCTGACACCTGTCAACTGACAGAACAGAGAGTTTTTTAGGACTGCTGTCATGGGAGCCAAGTTCCAGCTACTTGATGATGATGTTATTTGGTGATAATGATACATCAAAACAGGAATGGTGAGGCATAACTGGGTGGAGGATTAGTACAGAAAGGATCAGAGAAATCACCATTTTCGTCCCTGGGCAAAAAGGAATCTGGGCAATAAATGAACTAATAGATTGGCTGCCATGACTATGATATCAGAGAGATACAATGGACTGAAATAACATTCTTAACGCAATGAGTATCCCAACAGAAGAGTTTCTGGCCGAATTCCAATCGCTGACCAGATTGAGATAAAATGGGTACAGGGCCCAAAAAAAACAACATACCAAATATGCAAAAGATTGACAATCAACATCGAACTGGATGTTGAGCTGCTGGGTTTGTTAGCTAAGATCTGAGCAACAATGGCATGTCAGGGGTGCTGGTTATAATGAGAGTCCTCAAAACTGATCGCCCGTGTGGTGCCAGGTCCGCTATGGGGGCAAAGAATAGTACTACTGCAATCTACAAGGCATGTCTAAGAGGACTGAGGTAAGGTAGGGAAATACACTAGTAAGTAAAAAGCATCACAGAAATTATTGGCTGGCCTACTTGTAGGAACAACTGGCACAGCATACAATCGTCTTTGGCTCAGTTCATACAGATCACAAAGAGTTGTTTAACAAGCGTCAAAAGATATATGGAGCGTCAAAAAAGAATAATAACAGATGGAACACAATGCAGAGTATGACCAAGAACAGAGAAGAATAGCATGTATTTGTTGCTGTCCTATGTGCCAATGGCATCACAGGCTAGAGAGAGTAGTCTAACCATGCAATTCATACAAAATAAATGTTACTTTTTCTCATCCCACATGTTACATTTGGTCTCTGTGTAGAGGTTCGTGCTAGACTGGGCCCAAAAATACCCGGTTTGCTCCCCGAAGCCATCTGGGTATTTTTTAAGAGATCCTGATCTCAGTGTAGGTGAGATCATGTTCTAGTCCTATCGGAGACGGGCATAAAGCATTAGTCCTGTGTTTAATTGGGGCACGAAAGAACCCTTGGGAGTTCAAAATCGAGAAGAGAGGCTGGTCCACTGCCCGGCAAAATTCATTAGAAAAGATTACAAATAAAAATTCCTACAAAAATATCTTCAGCATCTTCAAAATTACATCGGGGGCCTCACTGGGCTACAGAGTCACTGCAGCTGAGATAAAAAAAGATCGGCACATATGGTTTCTCCCAAAGTGCAAAAGATGAAGGTCCTATTAATCGATCAATCAAACACTTGGTTCTCTGGGTAAAACCCCATGACATCCCTAAATTTATCACTTCTAAACCTACCACAAATCCACTCCTGGCATCACCAGTCTTTGCTACATCAAACCTTCCCTGCACCACCACCACCTCCCTTTGGCTCTATCAGCCTCTCCGAACTCTAGCTAGTTTGTTTCAACAAACCCAGATGACCACTTGTGGCTTTGTTCTTCTGGGTTCGAGTTATCTAATAATATAAAAAGAATATAGCAGTTATGATTTTTGCATGCTTGTTATTCGTATATTTTACAACTATTATCTTGTTATGTTCAATTCATTGGTCACGCTAAACTACTGTTGCATAAGAGGTCAAAAGGAAAACCTATGTTTTCAAAACCCTGTGGACATTGGGGAGACAGGATGGATGATGTGGTGAACATCACACTGATTGCCTTATTTCAGTTTCTTTGGGCCCTAATTGAGGCTGAGATAGTCTATAAATAAGACTCAATAGGGGCCAGAGAAACACTGAAATCATTAGAAATTACATCGGGACCTCGGTGCTATGGGGATTGTGTTTCGCCCAAAGAGATCTTCCTTGGGAAGAAAGAGATCGGACACATGGTTACTCACCAAGTGTAATGATGATGGTCCATCAATCAAACTTCCACCTGATCATGACTCTTTCAAAATGAGTTATTTTAATTCTAATCCTTTGGAGATGTAGATAAAACGTACGATAATACGATATCGTGTTCGTTGAGCCGAACTTTGTCAGTTCAAAATCAATAAAATATTTTTTTTAATTCCTACCATTTTACCAAACTTAACCAAACTTAGCCATACAACTAGTAACTACTACTAGACTTGGACTGTTGTGTTGGGGATACTAGCAGGAATTAACTACGGAGTTTGTGCACTGTCGCTGAGCTCTTCGTTACTGTATAAGAAAGAGATCAGAGCACATATGATTATTCATCGAAGTGTAATGATGATGGTCCTAGTAATCAAGTAATTCCTATTTGCAATCCATTGCATAATCATAATGACGAATGACGATGTACAGTATTCAGTATTGTTACAATTAATAATTCGTGTCTTTAGTTTGAGTCTTGACACGAAAACAGAGCTGAATCTAGTTTGAACCAAAAAAATGGATTATCTTTTACTTAAAAAACCTGCATTACTTCATGTTTGCACTGTATTATTGTTAACCAAAAATATGTGAGTTAAAGTATTTATTACAAACCTCGGCTTCGATATTTATTTCTCGTAAAAAGACATGGTTTCGGCAGTGAGATTGAGCGTGTCTTCCTACTTTCAGTCTGACAGCACACACAGTACGCCAGGATTTCAGTGCACAGCTGAAATTATTCTAGGGGCATCGCATACAGCCATTCTTCTAATTACTTTTCAAACTTCATGCACCGAATACATTGAAAAACAAAATACAGTGGTTTGAACATTTAATGAGAATGGAATACAACCAACCACCAATAAAAGCATACAATAAAAAGAGATTAGGTACTAGAGCCAAGGGGAAAACTGATAAAAGATGATAGACAATATCAAGATCACTCAAATAAACACGGATATAACACAAGTGCAAAACATCTGACCTAGAACGCAAATTAAAGTTTTACCCCATGTTTATAGCAAGAAGGGACAACCAATTCCATCATCCACCTGAGGAGAGACAATAGACTTTGCAGGCTTAGATATATAGATATTAAATTTGTTTTCTATTCATCGCCCGTGCCTTCATATTTGTCTCTTTCTTCCCTATTTTTTTCCAATCATACGGTTATCACAACTAGTCGCCCGAGTGGTTACTGGGTCCAAATTAGGTGTAAATAATAGAACCACTGTTACCCGCCACGCATGTCGTAAGAGGCGACCATGAGGTTTGTGAAATCGGGTGCACATGTCCTAAACGGGAGAAGTCTGATTTAGGGACTACCAAACCAATGCAACGTATACACGTTCTGGCAAAGATCAAACATATCACAAAGAGTGATTAAAATTTCAAAGAAAAGAACGCAAAGAAGAAGAAGAAGATACAACTAGTCCATAAGATCGGCCTAGGCATGTTTCAAAGTTTTACAAATTTACTTTTACTATGATCGGATAAGAAAATATGGACTACAGAAATAGCAGAGGATTGAAAATCGGGAAGAAGGAAAAATCAACCCGTTTTGAAACCACAATTGATGCTGGGGACAAAACAGGATTAGCGAGAAGAACAAGATTTGACTGTATGTTTCCTCCCAAGATATAACAGTTAAAAAAAATTTAATTACTCAGTCAAAAAAGTTGTCATTATAAAGATATAAATATTGAGAGAATGGTTCATGTGAAGATATCGCATAGTTCTGATCCCCCTCAAGCATGCATTTAGTGTGTTTGTACTAACAAATAGATCATATAGAAAGAACCCCAAAATCAAAGAAAACTCTGATGCTACAAATAAGAAAGAGAAAATTGAAATATTTTGGGCATATAAAGACATAAGGGCTGGGAAAACCACAGGAAGGAGGCATACCGGGAAAAGAAGAAGAGGGAAAATACGGAGAAAATGGATTCAGGGTGTACTGATGGTT
>JADZMA010000859.1:0-28692 GCA_020796225.1 Arion vulgaris
TGAGGATGTTTTAAAAGGAAATATAGAACGCAAAAAAGTCAAAGAAAAACCAGGCTTTTGACTTTCCGACGAATTAACATCGGCGTATGAAGAAGAAGAAGAAAAGACCATAGGTATTTTTCATTCTGACCTAGGTCATCTTGGTTTCCCCGTTCTGGCCTTATCCACAGCAATGTTTTTTTCAATTGCTAACCATCTCACTCTGAGAATACGCAAAAACTTTTGCTTGTTTTTTTTTTTTAAATTTTCCTTATTAAAGTGATCGGGAGTTAGTTCATAGACCCCCAACATGGAGGACCAAGTTTACATTTATAATATCTATTCATTCCTTGTCCAACTTGGTTAGCTCTGTCATTGAGGCACAAACGCTCCCAACCCAAACTCCACCCCACTACAATGTAATGGCCTTGTAGAACATCATTTTTAAAATAAGCCTTAAATGTGCTAAATGCGATGTAAATAAAGCTATTTCAAGTAGTGTTAAAATCAGAAAATATATCTCGAACTTAACATAAAAAATGTATTCTTAACTTTCGTGTATTTTCATATTGAACAATAAGAAATAACAAAACATAAATACTAAACTATTAGTAAATACCAAACTATTCAGTAAATCCTTTAAACTATTCAGTAATATACCAAACTATTCAGTAATATACCAAACTTTTCAGTAAATACCAAACTTTTTAGTAATATACTTTTTATATATCATATTAGTATTACAAACTATTCAGTAATATCCAAACTATTGTATATACCCTATTTATAATATGCCAAACTATTCAGTAATATAACTATTCAGTAAATACCAAACTTTCAGTAAATCCAGCTATTCATGAAACCAACTATTCGGTAAATAAGCTATTCAGTAAATCCAAACTATTCAGTAAATCCAACTATTCAAAAATCCAAACTATTCAGTAATGGACTGTTCGTAAATGACCAAATATTCGGAGACTAAACTATTCGTAAATACCAGACTATTCGAAAATAAACCTATTCGGTGATGATATCAACTTTCGTTATATCAACTTTCATAATATACCAAAACTATTCAGTAAATCCAACTTTTCGAAATGTCCCAAACTTTGAAATACAAACTTTCAGAAAATACCAAACTATTCAGTAATACCAACTATTCGTAATATCCAAAATCTTATATTCAATTATGAACAGTTTCTCCAATCAGTTTTATAAAAACCCGTTTCATCGAAAGAAAATTTTAATAGTTAAAATTTGTTATGAAGAAATACAATTAGAAAGTTGTAGTTCAAATTTAATCTAAACCAACAAAACATGATAATAGTTAGAATATTACATTTTCAGTTACGGTTACAGTAAAGCCCACACCATTTTTCTATTATCTATCGTATGTCTATCGACCTACCTATCTATATTCCTACCTTTTCATCACGATACTAATATATTTAGTATAACATATTATCAAAACATGTCTCTTTAACCAGCTTATAATCTTAAGAAGTTATAAAAGCTACCAAAGATGATTTGATCGATGTTTCAATATGTAATAACTGTCAGTTTCATTCTGTTTGTTACATGTCGACATGTTATCTATTATTTTGACCATGCTTTAAATTATTGATGTTTTCATCCGACTAGATCTAAGGGTTTCACCTTTAACAAGAAAGTAAAAAAAAAACAGAATTTCAAAAAACTTCTATTCACTGCGATTCTGCCTTAGTCACTTTAGTGAGGCCTGCAATCTCTAATCAATAATTTTGCAGGGCATGGACATATTTATAAGGTCCTTACGGGTAATCAAGAACCTCTTCCTCTAAAGACCTTTTTACCGGCCATCATCACTATTGTCATCGACAGTTGTTTGGCAAACCCACATTCTATATCTCCCAAAATTCATAAACTTCACAATCCTGTAGGCCTATTGTTTCTGTTGTCTTGTCCTCGGAACATATCTCCGCATTCCTTGACAGTATCTTCAACCCTATAGTCACCCTTCATTCTTGAAAGATACTAACAATTTTGTCTGTTTTTCTTCTATTAAGTTGTTGCCTGCGGGACTTATCGCCTCTTCCCCCTTGATGTCTGCTCACTGTAACCTCTATACCTCATTCTGACGGACTTCAAGCTCCCCAGTTTTTTCTCGACAGGAGAACTAACCCTCTTGTCTCCACCTGGGCTCTCCTTTCTGCAGAACTGTTCTCACCTCACCCTTTCAGTTCAATGCCAGTTCTTGAACAGATTAGTGGGTCGCCATGGGTACTAAATGGGACCAGCTATTTGTCTATTCATGGGTCATCTTGAACACTTAGATGAACCTATGATGGCCTTCTTCCGTCCGTGTATCATAGATCATCAAATGATTGTATTGAGTTACGATATGTAGCCGATTTGTCACTCTTCATTACCTTCATCAATGCCTTCAACCCTGCTTTCAGTTCACCTCTCCATCTCTACCTCCTGTGTCAATTTTCTTGGCATCACTATCACCATCAGTATCCACTTCACTACATCAGTTTAAGCCTACTGATCCATAGCTTTCTTCCTGTATCCTCTTCCATCCCAGGCTTGTCGACTCTTTACCTTTCTCTCAACTCTTGCCTTCGTCGCCTCTAGGGGACGACGATTTTCTTGATAGAGCTCTGAGATCCCGTTTCTTCGCCGCGCCTATACCGGAGAATGTGCCACATCGCCATGCATCAGGTTCAGCTAATTGCCCCCAGGGGGCCTCTCTCATCCTTAGAAAAGTCTGAAAAGGGTTAAACTTATCTTAACTTTCCACCCTCATAGTTCCCTGGTGAAAAGGTCTTATTCCATCATCTCTATTTTTTGTCTGATCCTAGACACTTCAGTCTTCCTTCTACCCTTTTGGTGCATACAGACGGGACAAAGCCTCAAGGATTTGTTGGTCCCACAGTCGCCCAAGCCTAACATCCAGAGTCCTTTGGCACCATCCAGTGGCTCGGCGTTGTAATACATGTGAAATTGTAATACAGCCCCGTACTGTCTTTTTCCAAAGCTACCTTACCATTCAAGACAGTTTCACTGTGAGTCCCGCAATATTTCTATGCTATCACCTGCAAACGATGTGCCATGGCCTATTTGGTGAAACCGGTAGAGGCTCAGTGACGATTCGCCAAACACTTACGATATTCGCCATGCTCTGTGACTCCTGGCCATCATTTCAATGATACTGGCCATTCAGGAGTTGACGATGTCGGGTCGCAGCCATCCGATCATGTTCCCTCCGATGATCGATCGATTCCCTGGAGAACCGTTTTATTTATTCTATGGCACTTTGCGACCTCTTGGACTCAACGCATTACATTCCTATGCTTCTTAGTACTGTCCTATCTCGTGCCTTGTTATCTATATGTGTGTTTGCTCCATATATGTCATTTATCCACTATATTGTTTATTGTTCCTCTCCTTTTTCCACTTTCGGTTTTTGTTTGCACTCATTTGTTGTTTTTTATTCCCAGATTTCATCAGATGGGTTTATTTTTCCACATGTAATCTCCATTTGTAGTGTTCCTCGAAATTCGTCATTCTTGTTGTATTTTGCTTGAAAAAGGGCCCTTTTTGGTCGAAACGTTGCTGTTTATCGTCACTTTTTATGTATTTTGTAAAACTATAGTACTTTGTTTTTACGTGTTTACCTACCCACAAATGGCAAGTGAAAACGAATGCCGACAAACTAGAAGGAGGCAGGGGCGAAACGAGTCCCTAAAAAACACAGGAAAAATTCATGAAAAAAGTTGGTTCATCAGTCTAAGGGGATCATGAGAGAGAAGACAATCTTGCCCCATCATGTTTCTTAACTCATTTTCTATACGCTTTAATGTCGAAAAAGAACGTTCTCCGCTGCAGTTAGTAATCATTAAAGAAAAGTAAATTTTAAGACTATTTCTACCTTGGAAAACGACTCTAATGAATTTTCCATTATAAGTTTATAAAATTGTGCAGTTCAAGAGCCTCATGCTTTTTCGTTTTAATAAGAAACTACATTAGTTTTAAAAATTTCCCACCCAAACTGCAGAAGTTCGTTGCCTAGGCTTTCTTTCTTTTGTTTGGGTGTTTGATTTTCTACAACTTCACCGAGCGCAGTAGAGCCACCGAAATCGTCGTACTTTGTATTTCGCTTTCGTCGTCTTGAAGTCTGTTGATAATATTCTTCACTGTCAGTCAGGATTTTGACACTGGTCTCAATATCTGAAAATGTAGGCCGTATTGCTTGAACGTACCCGTGTAACGATTCATAAAGGAGGCATACCCATATTAAAGGTTTTGATCAGTGACTGTAATGAAACTAGATGCTTGCAAGCGTTCTAAATTCGTTCCAAAAAATGGTCATTATTCCTGTTTACAACACTATTCTCCAAAACAGTCCATACGCTAAAATACGACATTCTACATTTTGATCCATGTTATTTGAGATGTCATCCAAAACTTGTTTGATATGGTAAAACCCCACAAAGTGCCTTTGTCGCATCAGCTCAGGCAGACCATCTGGTGTCCGACAGTCTCTCTAAAGTCGGGAGTTGTGAATCTGTATCTTCCAGTGCTTTCGTAAAAATCCCCCATCGATAGGTAGAAGCGGAAAAAATGTATAGGGGCTTTCAATAAAATCTAAAAAATGGAGGCTTCTATACAATATTCTGACCCCTTAGCAACCACATTCAGTGAATGTCAAAGCAGGAATGTATTCCGAACTTATTTATCTTCTTAATACTTGCTTGTAAGCCGTGGTATTTTCCACTCATGTTGCTGACATTATCATTGCTTTGACCACGACAGTCTTTGATATCAATGTCATTTTTTTAAAAATCAATAAACTTTGGGTGAGTTGTTCAACGTATGACCTTCCATATCCAAGAACCCCAAACCTTTCCACTGGCCCAGATGGAAACACATAACGCACTATTAAGAGTGAGTTGGTCCACATATGAAATGTCTCAATAGTACTTGCATTTCTTAATTTCGTAAATAATATGATCCAGTAAGCTTGATGCAATTAGATGGATAAATTCCTCGCATGTTGTTTTGATAATATGAGTATGTCCTTCTTTATTTGCATAAGTATTTATAGCTGGGGCCAGAAAAATGTCAAATGGTATTAATTTAACAAACCTAAAAAATTTTCCCATTATGGGTGAACAATAGTTTCATCACTCCCCTAAAATTAAGATCTCGTTCTGTTAAAATTGGGTAACTTAAGTAATTCTCCTTAAAGTGTCCATAATATTTTTGTTCGGTCTCAATTTTTGGTAGAATGGGATCCTAAAGGGATGCTTAAAACTTGTGGAATAGGCAAGACAGCTCTACTAGCCGCCCAAATATGTCGTACATACGGACATAGTTCCACGAGATTGGAAGGAAGCGATCATAGTATCCATACTAAAACCAGGAAAGAACATACTTGACCCGGCGAGTTACAGACCAAAAGCCTCCTGGGAAACTAATTAAACAGGTGAACAAACGGCTATCTTGGCAATAGGAAAGCAAAGGGCTGCTCTGAAAAAAAAGGAGGCTTTCGGAGGTACCGATCTACCGAAGATCAGGTAACCTATATCGCCTAGGAAATCGAGGATATTTTCCAGGAGAAGAAGCAGACACTGGCAGTTGTTGTAGACATGGAAGGCGTTCACACAGTCTAGAAAGAGGGCTAAAACTCAAACTCCTACCCTCGGGATCAATGGAAGAATGTACAAATAGTTGATAGATACCTGAGAACAGAACAGCAGGGTTAAAGGTTAAAAGGGTCACAAAGGAGTACCAAGGCCATACTAGGCAAGGTGTCCCCAGGAAGAGTGCTCTCGCCAGCCTTTTTCTAATCTCGTAAACGACAGCCACATGTCTACCAAAGCATACCTCTGCCATGTATGACGACGACTTGGCAAAATGGGCGAGAGAAGAGTCAATACCCATAGCAACAAATCGACTGCAAGATACGCTAAACAAGCGAAGTCGGTAAAAAAGTAGAATATAAACATAAACGTTTCAAAACCACAACCTATGTTCTCTCAGAGCAGCAGAATGTAATATTAACAAAATCAACGGACAAGATCTCCCAGAAAGAAAGACTGACTAATGTTAAAAAGCTAACTTTTGCCCCCAAATTAAAAAATGCACAGAAAGGGAGACAGAGGCTGAATATTATGCACAAACTCCAGGCTCCACGTGGGAGCAAACACCAGAGTCCTCAAAACCTATGCACTGGGAGAGTGCGATCGGCCCCTGAAGTACGGCATTCAGATTTGAACAGTGCATACAATAAACAATTTGCAAAGTGTGCAGCATCAGAATCGAGCAGGGGCCTATCACGGGTGCCATGAAGTCCACGCCTCCAAGGCGACGGAGACAATCACGGGTTTCCCAAACAATGGCAGAACGCGGGACAGAAACGTTTTGATATTGGCGGAAAGACTAAAAGGGCCCAATTCCCCCTATATCGAAAGAATAAACGCCCTGGAAGGCAGAATGAAGAGAATCAGCTTGCAGAAAATGCCGCACTGACCGCAACCATCGGTCCTAGCAACTATAAAGCTAAGTCAATCCCGGGAAATTGATAAGTGCCCGTGGAAGACCAATATGCCGGAACTAAGAAACAAATCCAGGCATAATAAAAGGGCGGAAAAAAATCTGCGAAGAAAAGCCCCAACAGAAAACACATAGCAACCAGTACCCTGAAAATGAGTAATACACGTGTATCTGATGGATCGGCAAAGAACGCAATCAGGCCACAACCAGCTCCGTGCCCACTTTTTAAACAAATTTTAAATTGGTACAACTGCATGTGCCTCCGAAAGGTGGACATGATGGCAGGCACATACTGCAAGATTGTCAATTAATAGCCGGCCTAAGAAAAGAAACCTGGTCCCAAACACAGAGCTCCGAGAGCTGACGGAACGGAGTCCATTAAAATTACCATATTATTAAAATTCATGAAAAAGTTAGTTCACCCATCTGGGCCCGGGATCGCAAGAAAAAGAGAATATCTGCAGCGCTCCAGTCCGGTGTTTACCAGTGTTACGCAGTGGAGACAGGGAAAATACAGGGTAAACCCTTGAAAATTGCTAGGTAACGACACCGCCCCGAACTGCTGAGAATATTCCTACTCGAAACAAACTCACCGTGGATAAAAACAAAGATGGCCAACAATGCAATGTAATGGCCAAGTGAAACATCATTTCCTTAAAATATGCCTTAAAAATGTGCTAAATGAGATGTAAATAAAGCTATTTCAAGTAGTGTTAAAATTAGAAAATATATCTCGAACTTTAATATAGAACAATGTATTCATAACTTTCTGTGATCTTATCATTGAACAATAAGAAAAAACAAAACATAAATATCAAACTATTCAGTAAATACCAAACTATTCAAAATCCAATCTATTCATTAATATACCAAACTATTCAGTAAATACCAATCTATTCAGTAATATACCAAACTATTCAGTAATATACCAAACTATTCAGTAAATACCAATCTATTCAGTAAATACCAATATATTCAGTAAATACCAATCCATTCAGAATATCCCAAAAAGTATTCAATATAACAAACTATTGTAATATAACAAACTATTCAGTAAATACCAAAAATCTTATATTCAAATTTGTAACAAAATTATCTAACTTCAGTGTTATAAAAAACCATATCATCAAGAAACAAATTTTTAATAGTTAAAATTGTTATGAAGAAATACAATTAGAAAGTTGTGGTTCAAATTTAATCTAAACCAGCACAATACATATCACATAGCACAATATAATTTTAGAATTTAAATCTTACAGTAAAGTCCTTCACAGCTGTTCTATTATATATCTGTGTCTATGTTCTACCTATCTGTATTCCTACCTGTTCATTCGGAATACTAACTATATTGATAGTGTTACGCATATTCATAGAACATGTCTCTTGAAGTGCCAGCTTGCTAATGTTATAGAAATGATTACTGAAAGCTCCCAACGATGAGATCAATACCCAACCTTTAATATTTAATAACTGACATTTCCATTCTGCTTTTTAGATGTTAATATGATATATAACAATATTTTTTAATTTGTAAAAGTAAACGTCAATTATTGATCTTCGTACCCTTATAGTTTCGAGATTAACTTTGGGAGTAAGGTTTGTCCTAGGCCCCCTCTCTTTGGAATTTACTAGGCAACATTTTTACCATGCCTTTGAGGACGCTAATGGTGATGTTTTCATCCGCACTAGATCTCTAATGGTCACTCTTGAACCTACGTTTAGAACCAAGAGGAAAAAAAAAAAAAAACAACAAAATTTCTAAAAGGGAACTCCTTTTCCCTGACGATGCTGTCTTAGTCACACAGTAGGACACCTGCTATCTCTAATCAATAATTTGCCGGGACAAGTGACCTATTTTCTTTGATTAAAATTAGTTCGTTTGTTCCTTTCGCCCAAGGCGGCACATAGGGCAAGTTTTGACTCCATGTGATGGGGTTTTCGTTGCTAGCAGTTGGAGATCTTGCATCGTTTACACCCCAATAGACTTTCTTGTTGGATGGTTCTTCGAAAAGTGGTCTTTGGTCTTCCATTTTTCTTTCTCAACTGGTGACCACGTAAGACTTGTCGTTTAGTCTCTTTTCATCTGATCAAAGAACATGACCTAAATATTTCCACCTTCGTTTCCTTATAATATTTATACGGGTTGTTGGTGTGTTCTATATCTCACTAGTTGTTAAACAAATCACTCCATTTTACCTTTAATAATTTTCGGAAACATTTATTCTCAAAGCTGTCCAGTTTCTTATCAATTTTCTTTCTTGATTTCCAACTTTCACAACCGTAGGCCAGTACAGGAATCACAAATGACCTAAATAATTTAATTTGTGTGCATATGCTAAGGTCTTGAGATTGCCAGATATTCGTTAATTTAGTGGGCACTATTGCTATAGCAATACGAGGTTTATTTCTTAAAATCTTTCCGTTGATTGAACTTTACTACCCAAATATGTCAAATGTTCAACTTTCTCCAGTATTTGGCCATTAATTCTGATTATAAGTGTTCCCAAAATAAGGGTTTTTATGTCAGGGAGTAACACAACAAATATTACTTTAAATGGTAACCCTCTAACACCAGTTAAAACATTTGCCATCTTGAGTCCTTTGTTACTGCCAGCTTTCGCTGATAACGAAATCAACACTAAATAGGTAGTGTGCCTACTAAATTCGCAAACTATCAAAGAAAGTGTGTCAAGACAAAATTAATTGCAGATTTCAATAAATCGGGCCTGTGTAATTAACTCTTTTTAGCTCAGAAATATGGTTTCCCTACTCAAGGCACGAGGGGAGACTTAACATATTTCACCTTCAATGTTCAATAGATTTTAAACATCAGATGGTAGACAAGACTACCAGCTCTGAAATACTGCAACGTGCAAACTTGCATTTCATCAATGACATGCTCAGCAGTAGAAGACTTAGATGGTTGGGGCATGTGAGAAGAATGGACCAACATAGATTCGAGATCAGAGGTTCCCAAAACCCTTCAGACTTGACCTGAAGGGCACACGGTGGCCCTCCCCCTAGTTCGAATCGGCATTCCAGCCAAGTAAACAACAACTACGGGAAATGCCAGCGGCGGGGATCGTAGACGCCCTATTACATGGGAAATGCAGATTCTTCTGTATAATTACTGCCCAGGACATCTGGCTGTCCTGATGAAATGAGTATCAAGGATTCAGCATACATGGTGGTCGGTGATTTGAATAGCCATTCAGAAAGATGGGGCTACCAGAAACTAACAGTAGAGTCGTAGAAGTGGAAGATTGGGAGATAGAGAAAAACCTGTTCCTCATCAATGCCCCAGACGACCGCCAACCTTCCCCCAAAAGGTGCACCCCTAGCTTTTGACGTGCCTTGCAACCGTGACCTTTCACAAAACAGTACGTACTGTCACAAAGCAACTCGGAGATAGTGACCACAGGCTCGTCAAACTCCAAGTAGACCTAAAAGTTGTACCTGAGCCCAAAATGTGGTTGCCTCGGTGGAACTAGAAAAAAGCCAATTGAAAACACTAGGGCATGACAGATGCAAATGTTGAGCGCATGAACATGCATAAAAAAGAAATATATGCTATCCGTGGCAGGGAACTCTCACAAGCAATCCTGAAAGCGGCACGGGAAATCATTCCTAGAGGCGCACGAAAGGATTACACGCCATACTGGACAGCAGAGGTTCAGAAGCTTGAAAACGACCTTGAATTAGCAAGGAGTGAGGCTAAACAGGCACAGTCAGTAACGACCAATACTGCTTACAAGTCGGCAGCAGAAAGGTCAAGTGGGGTCAAACGATCAGCACGACAGAGGGGGGTTTGAGTAAACCGAATCCTGAACCTCGATAGGGACGGCCAAAATTGTAAAGCTAGCAAAGGCTGAGTGACAAAAAACCAGCCGACCCAATGTCCTTGAACAAGATAGAAGATGTCCTCGGAAAGGAAGCCAAACATTTTAATGCAAAAATATGCCCCCAAATCAGCAGAGTGCATAGCAAAGAAAAAAACGTGACACCAATAGAAAGTCCCCAGAGCCCAAGGCGAGCCAAGAAAGCTGATAATCACTTTAAAGGATATATTCACCAGAAATGGGCTGGAAGAGGCTTGAAAAACTGAAACTCGAAGTCGCCCGGAAAGGATGGGATCACAAATGAGATGTTTAAAAACTTGGGTACTAGAGCAAAGGCAGTTCTATTCTCTGTCCTCAACATGTCGTGGAGGACAGGCATGGTACGGAATGAAAGGAAGCGATCATGGTACCCATCCAAACCAGGCAAAAATAAACTCGACCCGGCAGTTACAGGCCAATAGCCTCCTAAACTCCGGAACCCTGGTGAACAAACGGTATTCTTGACACTTGGAAAACAAAGGGGTTCTCATGACACAACAGGAGGCTTTCGAAGCACCGACCTACAGAAAAAGTAAGTAAGTTCTATGGGCCCCGGAAAACGAGGATGGTTCCAAAAAAAAACAGACACTGGGAGTTTTTGGGGAGCATGGAAGGCGTTTGACACAGTCTGGAAGGAAATGCTAAGACGAAACTCCTCACCCTCTATTAAGGGGGAAATGTCAAATTAGTTAGTTAGTTAGTCTTTCCTCTTGGGCCTGTGGGCGGCCATAAGGGCAGAGGTCATAGTCTCCATGTCTCGGTTCGTTGCTATTTTTTTTAAGTCTTTAATGTTTAAGGCCATCGAGCCTTCTCTGGTGATGGTTCTCGCAGAGTCTCTCTTGGTCTTCCCCTTTTCTTTTTCCCTCTGGTGTCCATATGAGGGATTGGGAGTCTTCTCTCATCCATTCTAAGTGTGTGGCCGATGTATTCCAGCTTTCTTATAAAATTGATACATTTCTTGCTGGTCTCTTGTCTTATTGTGTATTGGGTCTGAAATCCCGACCATTTTGAGGTTCAGTATTCTTCTAAAACATTTATTCTCAAAGTTATCTAATTTTCTTTCTAGAGCTTTTTGTTGGCCAACCCCGCATCCATAAGTTAATACTGGAATCACACAAAAGTTTAAAGATCTTTAATTTTAAGTGCTTGCTGAGTGAATGTACAAATGAACGATATATATCTAGAGAACAGAACAGCAATGGTTCAGGTTCAGGGTACACTAGCAAGAAGGACATTGGAGTATGGGTCCCCCAGGAGGAGTGCTCCACCAGCCCCCTTCTAATCTTTGTCAAAGGGCATAACTACATGCCTCCAAAGGAGTACACTCAGTCAGTATGCCCGACCTGGCAATATGGACAAGGGAAGAGTCAATTATCTATAGCAACAGATCGACTGCAGGATACGTTAAATAACCTGGAAGTGAGGTCAAAAAGTGGAATATGAACATACATCCTTCAAAAACCACTTACACTGTGTTCTCCCAGAATAACCACAATCACAAAAATTAAGCAAAGTCAATGGGCAAGATCTTTTAAAAACAAGACCCCAACGAGTCACACTCGACCGAAACTGACTTGGTGAGACACAGGCTCACGATGATGCGCACACTTAGCACCCGTGGGAGCAAATCCAGAGTCCTTAAAAACTCTCTAGGAAGACTGCGACAGATCATGGGTACGGCATTGCAGCGTGGGCAGTACATCCCAAAAAGCAATTCGCCAAAATGAGCAATAGTCTGAACCGTGCAATGCGCATTATCACAGGAGCCATGAAATCCACGTCTATCAAAGCGATGAAACAATCCGGGATCCCAAACCCAATGGCAGATCGAAGTTACAGAAAAGTCTTGGTGTTGACGGAAAACTAATGTACTTCCCATCATGCCGAAAGAATGAACGGATTCGGAAGTGGCAGAACAGCGCGAAATGATCCTAAAGAGAAGGCCCTCGCAATAAAGTCCCTGATATTCACCGATGCTCTATCGGTCTTCACGGCACTCAAAAGCGCAGGCGAAACAGAGCTCAATGAACACAAAGCGACCCTCGACGCTTGGTGACACACTCCAAAACATCGTCATTCAGTTGATCCCATCCCCTGCAATATAATCAAATGAAGATGCCGACAAGTTAGCTAAAGAAGGCGGTCGACTACCTCAAAATGATCTTCCCCCGTTATATCCTGTACATCTTCTGCGAATTGAGTCAGATATTTCTCGCCTCTCTCAGGTTTCAATGAAAAAGATATTCCTGCTGTTGAATTGTCTAAAAGGATATCTGTGTTTTAACATCACATCAAGGTCGTATCCTTTAAAGGGCGTTGCTCTCTTTGCAGCACATCTGAAATTCACTCGATCTCTCAGTTCCCACTTCGTCGATGGTCATGTTCATGGTTTTCTTTAATATCTTATAGCCATCTTCTTCTTGTTTCCTCGTCTGGGGCCCTGCCCTCTAGTATTGTTCTTTTCCGGCATCGGACTGATGTGACCAAAGTATGTAGTTTTTTATAGGGATGTTTTTTTTGCCAATTCTCTTTGACATTTAGTCTTTCAGGACATCAGTGTTCTTTCTTTTTCTGTCCATGGGATTCGTAAGATTTTTCTGGGCAGTTAGTTTCGAAGGACTGGATTTCTGTGCTGTGATTCACTACCGGGTTTTCTTCGCGTCTGGACGGATATATTTTTAGTTTCCCAAAATAGTACAAAACTTAGCTAAACTAAATATTGTTTATAAATATGATTTCAATTTTAACTTATTATATATCAAATTAAAGATAAATGAATGTACTTCATAAAATATTTATTGTCCAAAAATATAATTTGTTTTTACTATGCATGAAAATATTAGCATGTATTAAAAAAATAAAGGAAATTGTAGAACGAATATCCACTTTTCAAAGGGGCCTTGATGAACATTATGTGGAATAAATCAGTCTAACTGCTCTCTTTATATATATGTAATCCATTTTTTGAATACACAAACGTTAAGAAAAAAGGGGAAGAGTGTATGGTTCTTAACTGTTCCAAAGTGAATCATGAACATTCATAAAAATCGCTAGTTTTTACGGGAACAGGGTATCCCAAAATGATTGATAACTCTGTTTAAATTCAATTCTAGCATAAGCCATGCTGCTATGTATCGTTATCGTTTACACATCACTTCAAGTAGTTTCGGTTAATATAAATCTTCAATCCGGGAACACACAAAAATAAAACAAAATAGTAATCGTCTTGTGAGCGACGCGTGGGCCAGGCAGATAAGAAATAGTTACCTTAGTGTTCCCGGTGCGGGAAAAAGTTAACATTGATGCAACATATCGCTGAATACTAAGCACTGTCACCTTTGATGACTTTTGTCTACTAATTCAAATTTCTATTTCCCACAAAAACGTTTAGTTCAGATAGAAAGAATATATATAAAAAATACTGGTGATGAATTTTGTCTATATCTTAGCCCTTCTGTATCAACAGCCATTATATATATTTGCTCTGTCACTCTTTATAGTATTCTTCATTATATTTGAGAAGAAAAAATATTTCCCCTTTCAACATCTTCAAAAGATATGTTATATACAACATCTTCAAAAGATATGTTATGTCATCATCTTCAAAAAAATATTATTCATCATCTTTCAAAAGATATGTTATGTTAAACTCTTCAAAAGATATGTTATTACAAATCTTGAAAGATATGTTATTACAACATCTTTAAAAGATATGATATTACAACATTTCAAAGATATGATATGTACAAATCTTCAAAGATATGTTATGTACAACATCTTCAAAGATATGTTATGTACAACATCTTCAAAGATATGTTATTACAACATCTTCAAAAGATATTTATGTACAACATCTTCCCAAAAAATATGTTTATGCATTTTAAAGATGTACTATGTCACTATCCTCTAACTACATTGTATCTCTTCTTCTTTTTTTGGTTCGTTCGTTACGACCAATTTTAATTCCTCTTTTGATATGTTTAATCTTTCCAAGAACATGTTAAAGTTACATTTTTGGTGTTTCAAACCATAGACTTCTACAGTTTGGATATGGGCATCCCAAATTCCCAAACCTCTTTAGACGCCTCTTACGACATGCGTGGCAGGTAACAGTGGCTCAATTCTTTACATCCCAAATTTTGGTCCCGGTAACCACTCGGGTAAAGTATATGAAATGTAAAAGGTCCTTTTGACGGGTATCAGAGGACACTGATGAAGATGGTCTTCGTACTAGTTCGATTGTTATGTTGGCGTCTCCAGAATATCACATGCTGAATCATGTCTACTCATTTATGTTTGGAATCCATTGCTTCCTTTCTGCATCTACTTCTTATTCTTTCTATTGTTCATAGAAGGCTAGTTATAATAATAGTTATTACTATTAAAACTAACAAGAAGAATAGGGCCAGACAAGATTACAAAATAAATAATCAAATTCAATAAACTAGCAAATGCAAAAAAGAATCATATATCCCGAAATTAACGACGATTTTTCAGACAAAAGGGTTTATTATATATTTACAGGACTTTGCGAATGAACTCCAGCTTTTAACGCCGTTCGTGATTTTTGTAGGCATTATTGTTCAGTAGTTTGCCACTACCAAATTAAATCAGTAAAAAATGGATAGTAGATAATAAGAAAGAAAGCCATATCAGGAGCAGCTAAAGAAACACGTGGAACAGTGAAAAAAGAACACAATACCGAAAATTACATCTTGGTAAATCTCGCTCATGATCCCCTTTCTAACGATATTAGACTCCCATAAATTTTATTCGTGGAAATCATTCATGCAGATAACATTGGTGTGTGTTACGTCATATCTTCAGCAAAATATGAGCCTGGTGCTTATCCCTTCTCGATGTGTCCGGTTTCGGCAGCGTTTATTTTCGCTTTCCGTTTGTAGCCATCTAGTGTTTTAAGGTGTGGGTAGCTGACCCACATCCAACCTCCTCCGCCGCCTCTTACGACATGCCCTGACAGGTAACATGGTTCTATTCTTTACACAATTTGTTGGTAACCACTAGGACGATCTTGGTGAAATAACGAAGTTAATAAGTATGTAAAAAAACGTAGATACAACACGGGAGCAAAAAGCAAACACCTTTGTTTTCTTTTCTACTCATAACTTCAGTTTTGAAAACGTTAATTGTCATGTTGTGATCTTTGCATGTGTTATTTACTAACTTGTTGCGCTTCTGTGTTTTTTCTGTCTGTAATATTTTTGATCATTGACAAAGCGATTAAATTTAGAAGTGCACCAGGGGCATCTCTTCATATATCCGTGATGGTTGTGAATTGAATTACAATTTTGCAAATATTGTCAATATATCTTTCTTTTCTCCAATTGTGTTTTGCTTTACAGCGTCAGGATACAAAGGATAGAACGTGACCTTGTGTGCGCTTTATAAATAGTGTCATTCGTCGCTTCTATTATCTCTGAGGATCACCTTTGTGTGTCTAACCTTTTGCTTTATATCCATTTATAGGAAGGGTCAGAGGCGCAGTCACAATGACAACGTCGCACAGGGTTTATAGCTGACACTGATCAAGACCCTACCCCACCTACTTGTGGTGACTTGGGAAATATCAACGACTCTTGTCTGTATAAGGGAGGGATCGAGGAGAGATACTCTGGTTTTTAAATAGTAGTGCAGAGCTTATTATACGAGATCTACTGCACACAGACAGGGAGAATCCGAGTGAATTCCTCTGCAGTCTCTCTCGGTGGATGGGAAAAGATCACAAAACAAACAAAAGGTAAGACATCCCAAGGTACGGACATCCGATTAACGTCCACTCGAGTCAAGGCCGCACCATATTTGCCCGCGCTCGGCAAAAATCGACAGAAAGATGCAATTTTCGGGGCGACATAAAAGGAAGATAGTAACTCCTTTCCCGAGGCCAGCACAGATAATTCTATTTAAAGTTGGCGATCCTAAATCCCAAAACGCTTCTTGTGCTAACAAACCTGCCCTCCCCGGAACAACCGGGCAAGTACTTTATACCAACAACATATATCTTTCCCGGGAAAAATGGGGTGGTGATGTTGGCGAGCCCCAAAATTTAAATTTCGTAGTAGCACCTAAAAAACGACCTTCTGGATTATTCGTTCCAGCCCCAATCCCGTGTTTCGCAGGGAGGGAAAATGCAGAGTAGAAATTGTCAATTGTCCCACCACTCTTGAAACGGGGAAGAAAGGGTTTCCCTTCAAAATAAACTCACCGTGGCTAGAAATATAAGACCGATTTGATGACGTATGTTTCGAAACTATAGAAACCTCAGCCTCTTTCATAACCACTCAAACTGCAGAAGATGGCTATCTATTTCATCGAAAAGACAGCTGATGAAAAGGGTTAAACAACTAAGAAAATTAAAGAGGGTACAGTTCGTTGATTTTTCATCGATAATAGTGGATTGTTCCGTATTACCCCTTGTTGTCACGAATGTTTGATCGTATATTAATGTTGAGTACGCATTATTAACATCGATCAAATATATGTTAAAATACATACACAATGGTTCCGGATCCCAAACTGTGTTTGACATTCAAACTGATGAACCATCGATTTACAAAATAGAAGGTTATCGTGCCTGCCGCTACATCAGCAACAATGAAGCAGTGTAGCGTAATTTGGGTGTCTCCGTTCGAGAGATATCCATCTGCTGCAACTGAGAGTCCACCTTTAAAACGGACAGAAGTCTACATCAAAAAAAACGTCCAACAGAGTCCAGCCCCAAGAACGACGTTGACTGCATTTTTAGCTTTGTCAAAATTATGACTTTGCAAAGATTTGCTTTACTTTGAAATTGCTAAATATTCACCGTTCAGGAGTAGGAAAGCTTATAATAGAAAAAGCAGAATGTCATAGTTGTCGGGTTCGATGAGTAAAATCTGCGATATTTGGGACGTGTTTACCTGTCCATCCAAACAATCTCGAATTATTCTGCCTTGCATCCTACTTCATAAGTTAGATCTCCAATATCATTTAATGATTCACAGAAGGGTTTATATTAAAGTTTGTGCAACATTTCGTGTAGCATGCCAAAATCTGATTTACTGAGGATAACAATCAATGGCATTCAACGATTGAAAAATTATATCAGAATCACTAAAAGATCAGATCATTTTATCATTCTTATTATCTCATCAGTCCATCAAATCCACAACATTATGGGATCGTTCAGAAATTATTCAGAAGATATTCCTAATCACAAGAACGAAGTCTGACTTGCAAAATTTTCAACGAAGATATATTTAACAAAATCTTAATCGTCATAGAGGTTTAAGTTATTGACGGTTGGCAAAACATTGCAAGTATTAGGCCTTCAACGTTCAAAGAAGCAAGTCAACCTTTGCAAAAAATACTTAAAAGCCGCATGAACCACAGATTTAAATAATTAAGAGCATTATGTAACCGATAACGAGCCATTTGTTCAGACAAAAATTTTTAATATACTTTACTGAGTGAAAGATAGTACAGGCGGGATATTCTTCATTGGTGCACAAGGCATGAAAGACGTTTGTGATTAATTTACTCCCAAAAATATATTTCTTTCGATCCATATTACAATTGCCATGTCTTTTTCTGGTACGCAGCTTGCTTGAAGGAGAACAAATACTGCCACGCTACTCTTAAACTGCCACTCGATTTGCACTACCGAAGGGCAATTTGCAGCATCAGTAAAATTACAGAACAAGTGGCAGGTATACAGCAAAAGCCCAAATTGATCGTTTGGAATGAGTGCACTTGATTACAATCACTGACTAGAAACAGTCAACAGTTCTCTTCAATAGATTAGAAACAATCGATAACTTATGGGGGGAACATTAGTGGTATGTGCTGTGATTTCAGACAAATGATTTCTATTATTTCTGGAGGAACATGATGGTGAAAGTATATCTTAAATACTATATTTAGAATGTTTGTGCATGTCCCCAATACACGGACATAGTTCACATCAAAATTTAGAAACGTGGTTTGGATACTTCTCGAACGAAATTTTTAGTTCAACTGAAGAACAATTTTTAAATAGGATCAATATTCATTTAAAAAATAAATAAAATCGAAGATGTGATGCCTTATATGCCTTTTGTATTGACCTGTTTACACGTTCTCGGTCTAAAGAAAGATACATTTGCATAAATCAAGGAAAATTCACTAAAATGATCAAGTGGTCCCGTCAATTGATTATGTCCCCTGGGGGTTTTGACATTTACTTCTTCGTGCTTCATTATATATATTTTTTTCCATAAACTTATATGCAGTCAGCTTTTGATGCTATGGATGAAAATTCTTTTTCTTTCATCATAATGCCAACATACACATGACAATTTAAAGATAATTTTCATTGTAGCGAAATATAGTTTTACAAATGGGCAAAGAACATTAATTAGCCTATTCGTCTAAGGTGGTGTATAAAATGTGGACAAACACATAGATACAATATGAAGAACTGAACTCAACATTGAAACTGCAATACATACGCAAGAATAATAAAAAAAAACAGAATGAAAAGTTAATGGTGTCAAATTACATAACACAATGATCAAACAGGCAAAGGGTGGTAATTAATATCAACAAAGTTTACACCAGATGACACAAATTGGCAAAACATGATTTTTCTTGTATGACATCAGTAAATAATAATAATTTCCAACATTATGGAAGATAATATGATTGAAATATGAAATGAAACAAGTTACATCCTAAAGTTCAGTTCAAGTAAATGCAGGTTGACAAGTGCTGAGGCGGAGTTAATGAAAGACAAAAGCTACCTAAAGGGAAATTTTTCTCAAAAACAGCACGAATTATATGAGATTTTATGTGCCAATCAAAGAAGGCGTTGTCCCAATAGAAAAATAGATATATGGTGTGATGATCAATACTGGATGTCAGTGACATATACGTTAATAGCAAGTCGGTGATGTGATCGTTTGGTGAAAACTGATGACTTTTATGTTTTAGAACTTAGAACATCACAACAGTTCATTTTTAGCATTTCAATGTCAAGTGGTGTGGTTGGTTGTATAGGTTGAACCTAATGAGAACCTGGTCTCATGGGATGAGAACAGTGGGTATCATCAACGTCATTAACGACATGCATACTTTTCTGTTTATAATATGTTGATTACACTTCTCACGTGTACATAAACGATCCAATATCTCTTTTCCAATATCTCCACCAGCGCCCAGCGAAAATAACTGTACTAGTTCGATTTTTATCGATGGTCAACCCCCTAAGTCTGTTGTTCAGCTATTTTCTGGTGTCTTCGTAATCCCAAATTCTTGCAACGTAATTGAAGTTGATTGGTTTGAAGACAATTCTTGACTAATACATCCGATCCGTGTAAATCCAATGTTACGCTCAATACAGTTGTCTTGATGGCTGTTAGCATTCCCTGCGGGAATTCCCTTCTCTCTCGCTCTCTATCTTACTCTCTCTGTCTCCCTCTCTCTTCTATCCTTTCTTCTCTCTCTCTCTCTCTGCACCCTTTGTCAAATTTTATGCTGGTCAAGGGCTCTCGAATAGTAAAGCACCGTATCTGTTCCTTCCAGGTTCAATATTAGTCAGCCCACATACCAGCTGGACAGTGTGTAATGAAATTTTTTCCTACTACACTTATACTATCTTTTGGTCCTAGCAATTTTTGTAAGTGTTTTCTGTGCTACCTTTTCTCTTCAGTCTGCACAACAACTACTATCAGCACTATCCACACTAACGCGACAACTATCACACTATACTATAGAATATAATTCAATTAAACAACCGGCAAAGATATTGTAACTCTATTTAGAATCAATCTGATTCTCAACTTTATTTTATTCATTTACTTATTTTAATACAAATATACACATACATTCAAAATAATAAAAGTTCTGAAAAGATGTAAACAAACAATTTAAAACACATAACAATGCACATAACAATGTAAAAAAATGGGTACTAAAATATTGTCAAATCTTGCTAAGTAATATCTAATAGATATCCTATTTCTAAATGTTCACAGTTCACCTACCTTGCTTGGGGTCATTAGAAAAAACGTATTCAGTCAAAAAACGTTATACCGCTCTCTAGCTAGATTTACTGTCATAATAGTGCACACGAAACTTGATCTCTGCTAACTGGTTATAAGAATGTATTCTGTAAACTGGCTGACATCTCTCTCTCATATGCTGTTATAGCCACTCTGTCTGGCCTGGCCTAACCATTCAGTTTAGCTCTACCGCCTAATTTTCTACTCTGAAAACTCCTCCGGTTCCAATGTAACCGGTTCACATTCTGAACAGTAATTCTCTGATTGTTAAAATCTCCCGGAATTCTGCATCTATGTCTTAGTTAGGCAACACTCTATGTGGGCCCGTTCTGTTGGGTTATACGTATGGATTATGCTATCTATCTGACTTCTCTCTCTTGGGCTCTCTGCAACTCGGTTCAATTCTACTGTTTAGTTTTCGATTCGACTCATAAATCACAACAGAGTTGTTCTGCTCTATAATTCTCGTTACTATCTACTAAGTTCTTGTCAATTCTCTGCGTGTCTCTGATTCCAGACTACCTACCGTCCCTGGGTCCTCTCTGATCTGATCTGTCTTAATGATCTGCGTGAATTCTCTGTCCTAAATTATCTATTCTCCTGACTGCTAATGAATCTTCGCCTATTGTGTTTCTATCTCTGATCCCAGACTACCTACACTGACTGTTCCTGTGTCTGTCCCTGTCCCTCTGAATCGCTGAATGAGACTACCCCTCTGACTGTTCCTGGTATCTCTCTCTGAAGTCTCCCGAATGATCCAAATCCATTATATTTATCATATGGCATTTGTCTTTGTTTCCAATCGGTCATTGGCCTGTAAGTACTCCCACGGTTGAATCTACTTGTTGTAGGTTGGAAAAACCCAATTGGCATTCTGACCGGACAATCACCTAAGCGATTCTAAAAAAAAATATAATTAACCTAAACTTGGCTGCAGGGGAAAGAAAAACAATGTAAAAAGTTCAACTCTCACTAATATATCTGGTCTGTTATTGTACGCTCACAGACTTGGTATATATGTTATTCTTTGTTCTATTGTAAATACATGCCTAGTTGGACGTTGTGACTAAAAATAAAGGAAGTGAAAAACATGGTACACTATTTCACTGCTACAAGTGTTTGTAGCATGGTCAACCATGATTGTCCTGTTTTAACCAATTCTCGCTTTTTGATGCTGAGCATTTTGTGCAGCAGATGCTACTTTTGTTAGCATCTATTTTTAGATACGTGCGTGCTCTAGTTATCGTGATTATGTCTCATGTCGAGTTATCAGGAGAAACAACATTGCCAGCGCATGGTGTATCTCTAAAACACAGAAGGATACGCTTAGCATCATTCCGTACTTTTACCAGTCGTTCAATTTGCGTATTACTAACAGTGATGTTGGGCTCTGTATATTCGATGTTTGAAAGGACCAACGCCAGCTTTAGGGTTTAAAGCCGAAGGATTGACTTCATTGCACTGGGTTTTACCCCTTAAGGCTCGGTCCCTCTCAGCAGAAATGGCACGTCTTCCGACCTAGGTCATCATGGGTTCCCGTCGTTGCCTTATCCACAACATTGTCTTTTTAATTGCTATACCATCACAGTCTGAGAATACGCAAAAGACTTTTGTTGGTAAAAGTCTAAATCTTGTTTCTATTTTAATGCGCCTGTATTAGAGGGATCTGGAATTAGTCCATAACAAACCCCAACCAGGAGGCAGAAGTCACATTTAGTCTGAACTATTTAATTTCACTTGTCCGACTTGGTTAGCTCTGTCATTGAGAGCACACAAGCCTTCCCTAATCTCCCACTACAATGTAATGACCTTGTGAGAGCATCATTTCTTAAAATATGCCTTACAAATGCTAAATCGATATAAATAATACTATTTCAAGTAGTGTTAAAATCAGAAAATATATATCTCGAACTTTAACATTGAACAATGTATTCATAACTTTCTGTGTATCTTCATCTTCTTCTTCTTTCTTTTATGTCTACTGCTACGGGATGTTGCCTAGTGTCGTGGTTTTCTGTTTTTGTCTTGCGCTGTTCTGGTGGCTTTGTGATTGTTATCTTTGCTCTTTCACAGGATTCTGCTACGCCATCTAACCATCTTTTCCGTGTCTTCCTCTTGCCTTCTTTCCCGATGTTCTGTTGTAGAAGACTCTGTATACTGTGGAGTTTGGATGCATTCTTATTAAGTAGCTGAACCACTTCATTCTTTGTTTATCTATGTAATTCAAAGCACGGTTTTGTGCCAACTTTCTTTCTTATGCTGATGTTGGTGATTCTGTCTTTTCTTGTATTGTTGAGTAACTTTTTCAAGGCAACACATTTCAATGTATTATTTTGTGACTGCGCTTTGCTCAATGTCCATGTTTGGCTCTGGTAACACAAAGTAGGTAAAAAATGCTGTTGATCATCTGTTGTAGCTACCTGTGAGAATTTTGGGTGCCTTAACAATGGTGGCTGTAATGGAGTTACAG
This sequence comes from Arion vulgaris, assembly GCA_020796225.1. Taxonomy (NCBI): domain Eukaryota; kingdom Metazoa; phylum Mollusca; class Gastropoda; order Stylommatophora; family Arionidae; genus Arion; species Arion vulgaris. Next base: position 22,905 of record JADZMA010000859.1, read on the forward strand.
CATTTGCTTTGTACTCTAGCCTCTATCTCTCTATCAGTTCCTTCTGTGAATATGCTTCCTAAGTATTTAGATTCTTTCACTTGGTTTATTTTAGTGCCATTGACATGGATGTCTAGATTGTTATGTTTTCTTCAGATATTCATTATTTCTGTTTCAGTGTTGTTGATTTTCATGTCATGTTTTACACAATTTTTGTTCAAGGTGTCAATATGATGTTGTAGATCTTGTTCATTTGATGTATCAGGCACTGATCATCTGCAAACAACAGTTCATTTATTTCATCATTATCTGAATTTGACTCACAAATTGTCTAACACCTGATGTAATGGAGAACCAGTCGGTCATTCCTTCTGTTGTTCTTACTGTACTCTGGCTATCTTGATATAAGGCCATGATATTACCTAATAGTTGTCCCTGGACGCCATGTTCTTCAAGATCTTCATGTTTGCACCTGTTTACTCTATCAAATGCCTTTTCTTGGTCTATAAATATAAGATGTTTACTTTGATTGTATTCAATTGTTTGTTCTCAGATCTGTCTTAGTGTAAATATTGCTCTGTCAGCTCTTACCCCTCTAAACCCAAACTGGCTAGTTGTAACTGGGGCTCTAATATATGTCTTGCTCTTCGCTCCAAAATTTTTGCAAACATTTTTCTCCTATATGCTCCTAGAGAGATACCCTGTATGTTTCACAATCTCTTTTGTCTCCTTTGTTCTTCCATATTGGGACTATAATAGCTTTCTGTCAGTCATCTGGAGTCTCTTGTGCCTTCTTTCTTGTGTATCTTCATCATTGAACAATAAGAAATAACAAAACATAAATACCAAACTATTCAGTAAATACCAAACTATTCAGTAATATACCAAACTATTCAGTAAATACCAAACTATTCAGTAATATATCAAACTATTCAGTAAATACCAAACTATTCAGTAATATACCAAACTATTCAGTAAATACCAAACTATTCAGTAATATACCAAACTATTCAGTAATATAACAAACTATTCAGTAATATACCAAACTATTCAGTAATATACTCAAGACTATTCAGTAATATACCAAACTATTCAGTAAATACCAAACTATTCAGTAAATACCAAACTATTCAGTAATATACCAAACTATTAAGTAATATAACAAACTATTCAGTAAATGCAAACTATTCAGTAAATACTAAACTATTCAGTAAATATCAAACTATTCAGTAATATGCCAAACTATTCAGTAATATACCAAACTATTCAGTAATATACAATTATTCAGTAATATCCAAGTTATTCAGTAATATACCAAGACTATTCAGTAATATACCAAACTATTCAGTAATATACCAAACTATTCAGTAATATACCAAATTGTTCAGTAATATGCCAATTATTCAGTAAATCCAAACTATTCAGTAATATACAAACTGTTCAGTAATATGCCAAACTATTCAGTAATATGCCAGATTGATTCAGTATTATACCAGAGCTATTCGGTAATATGCAAACTATTCAGTAATATACAAGTTATTCAGTAATATGCCAGACTATTCAGTATTAGCAATATTCGAATATGAACAGACTATTCAGTAATATGCCAGGCTATTCGGTGATTGCCAAACTGTTCAGTATTACCAGAGCTATTCAGTAAATACCAAACTATTCAGTAATCTAACAACTATTCGGTAATTGGACTGTTCGTAATATACCAAACTATTCGGTAAATGCCAGGACTATTCAGTATTTGCAAACTATTCAGTAATATACCAAAGCTATTCAGTAAATACCAGACTATTCAGTAAATCTAAACTATTCAGTAAATAAAAGCTATTCAGTAATATGAATAGAGCTATTCATTATATGCCAGACTATTCAGTAAATACCAACTATTCAGTATATACCAAACTATTCATGTAATACCAGCTATTCGTAAATACCAGCTATTCAGTGAAACTACAGAGCTATTCGGTAATGCCAAAGCTATTCAGTAAATGCCAAACTATTCAGTAAATGCTAAACTATTCGTAATATATTATAACTGTTCAGTAATATGCCAAACTATTCGTAATATCCAAACTGTTCCGTAATTTATCAAACTATTCAGTAATTATCAAAGTGTTCGTATATGCAACTATTCAGTAATATACCAAACTATTCAGTAATATATCAAACTATTCAGTAATATACCAAACTATTCAGTAAATCAAAGCTATTGAGTAAATCCAAACTATTCGGTAAATACTAAACTATTCAGTAATGTACAACTGTTCAGTGATATACCAAACTATTCAGTAATATACAAACTATTCAGTAATATACCAAGCTATTCAGTATATGCCAAACTATTCAGTAATATAACAAACTATTCAGTAATATAACAAACTATTCATTAATGTAACAAACTATTCAGTAATATACAAACTATTCATAATATACCAAACTATTCGAGTAAATGCTAAACTATTCAGTAAATACCGAACTATTCAGTAAATACCGAACTATTCAGTAAATACCAAACTATTCAGTAATATAACAAACTATTCAGTAAATACCAAAAATCTTATATTCAAATTTGTAACAGATTATCTAAATATATCAGTGTTATCAAAAACCGTTTCATTACAGAAAACAAATGTTAATAGTTAAAATTTGTTATGAAGAAAAACAATTAGAAAGTTGTAGTTCAAATTTAACCTACACCAGCCGACGTAGCACATGATAATAGTTAGTATAATAAATCTTACAGTAAAGTCCTGCACAGCTTTTCTATTATCTATCGGTATGTCTATGTATCTACCTTTTGATATTCCAACCTGTTCATCACGATACTAACAGTATTATTAGTATAACGCATATTCACCGAACATGTCTCATTAACTGTCAGCTTGCTAATGTTATAGAAATGATTAGTGAAAGCTCCCAACGATGATTTGATTGATGTTCAGCTTTCAATTTTTAACTGCCAGTTTCATTGTGCTTGTTACATGTTGACGATTTATAACAATTCCTTTTTGTATAGTAAACGTTAATTATTGATGGCTGCATTTTAATTTAGTTTCGACCACGCCTGCCCAGCGTGCTCGTTCCCGTTGGACGACTGAGGATAAGCACAGATTATTGCTTTCAATTCGGGCTGTCAAAAAATCCACAGGTTCCCCAGATTTACAGTGTTTGTGGCACCGAACCGAAGGTTGCGATGTGCATGGCACCGAGTTGAAGATCTGAAAGTTCAAGGGCCTCTGGATAGAAAAAAAAATGTATATATAGTTTCGAGATTAAAAGTGGGAGTCAAAGGGTTTTGTGTCCTTACCCCACTCTCTTTTATCATTTACCTAGCAGTCCTTTTATACCAAGCCTTCGGGGACGCTGATGGCGATGTTTTCACCCGCACTAGATCTAATGGTTCACTCTTTAAATTAAGAGCCAAGTAAACAAACAACAAACTTCTCTAGGAACTCCTAATCGCTGATGATGCTGTCTTAGTCACACACAGTGAGGACACACTGCAATCCCTCATCAATAATTTTGCCAGGGCATGCGACATATTTCCTCTGATTATAGTGTTACAAAACAATGGTTTTATGTCAGGAGGTAACACAAAAATATCACTTTAAATGGTAATCTATAACACCAGTTTAAAATTTGCCATCTTTGTCCATTTCTGCACTTTGTGATAAAGAAATCAACACTCAAATTAGTGCGTCTAAAATTTGAAACTATCAAAGAAATGTGGTTAAGACAAAGTTAAAATTGCAGATCAATATTTAAATAAATCAAGGCCTTGTAATTGCACTTTATGGATCAAAATATGGATATCCTACTCAAGGCACTGAGAGAACCCTTCTTTCACCTTCAGTGACTCCCATAGAAATTTTGAACATCAGATGGTACGACAAGACCAGCTCTGAAATACTGCAACTGCCCCTTTCATTCCATCAATGGGATGCTCAGTATAGAAGACTAAAAATGGGTAGAGCATATGAGAAGAATGGACAATTGCCCATCCAAAACAAATGTTGTTCTGTGAACTTTCGGAGGAAGGTCTTCCAAAACAGACAACTGTTCAGATATAAAATGTCTCAGGCCTCAATAAAGAACTTGGGGGCCAAGTCGCATGGGCACAACGGGGCGCCAGGATTAGTGAGCTGGCACTAATCTGACTCTGCCTCACCTCCTCGTGGTGACCCTGGAAATATAGGTGGGTTCCGATCTGTAAGAGGGGTAGATGTCGAGGAGGCTACAGTGGTGCGAATGAGATGCATTGGAAACCACGCTAGATGGATCCACTCACTAAACAGAGTAAAACCCAAGTGACTGTGTTCTCTCTCGGCCAATGGGGAAAAACTGGACGGGTAAACATACAGGATGAATGGTGCATACGGTGAAGAGTCGTCGACCACATGGGGCAAAAATCAAAGTCCGAAGGTGTCGTCCCGAGTTGAGCTGCAGTGGTGAAACCCCAAGCCTAACGGGTAAATAAACAAACAAGCAGGATGAGAGGTGCATCCGTCGAAGGGACTTGGACCAGCATGAAGCGAAACTTGGAGTCCATGTATGCTCTCTCTTACCCTCTTCATGAGTCCCTAATCTGGAGGGTCGAGTTGAGCTGCGTGGGTCCACATAGGGCAGATTATAAGCCCCAGTGTCCGGACAACCCGGAAAATGTGAGCACGGCGAGCTGCGGTGACAAAAGGCATCACCGATACAGAGCGAGCACGCATGCGGGCGATGCAAGCGTGGCCCACGTTTTGTAACGAGCATGGCACGGTATGCAGGAAGGATCGGAAGCCACGGTAGGCACGGCAGGGAACGCAGCACGGCAGGCGCGATAGGCGGCGCACGGCAGCCGAGAGGGTGTCGGACCCAAATGGGAAGAAAAACTGGAAAGTCCAGCAGAGGTAAAGTCAGTGCGCGTTTCCGCCCGCATGGAACTACTGATGTCTTATGGTTTGATTGGGGACAATCAAAGCCTAGCGAACAAACCGACACAAAACTGGACGGGCGGCAAAGCCAAGTGTCGACAAAACGACCAGTTCGCTGGGCAGATGGCGCTCATAAGCCCGGGAGGGCAGGCCGTCTAGGGTCGCTGTCCTAAAGAAAATAGCAACCTGCTGCCTTACAGGTTTGGCTGGGGACAGCAGAGGGCTAACGGAGAGCGAACCCAGTAAACGATGATTGAAACCGAACACACGACCGAAGGGTAGCATCTGAGCTCAATAGGTACTGAAGGTTGTGCAGTACCTCCGTTCTTGATGTTTGGTGCTTATATATCACATAGAATGATAAAGAGACATAAGAACAATCGAGAGAGAGAGATGAGAGAGAGAGAGAGAAAGAGAGAGAGATAAATACTTTTCTATCGGTCTCATCAAATGAAAAATACTAGCTGGTGACAGAGTTGTATGGAAAGTAACATTGTGCAATGAGCAGAGTTTTGAAAAAAACAGGGTGAGCTGAAGACAATATAAAGCAAAACTCAGAGGCTATCACAGTAAATAATTTCTAATTGACCATCTGAAAGACAGAGACTCGATTCGCTCCTTGTGAAGATAAAGGGATATTTGTCCAGAGACCCATGATCTATATGTAGGCGAAATCAGGTTCCTAGTCCTATCGGAATAGAGGATAAAACAAGTTGAGCACGTAAAAACCATTTGCAGTGCAAAATCGAGAAGACAGGCTGGAAAGCAGCTGGCAGGAAAATTATTGAGCATTTCAAACAAAATTCACAAACATTATCACCATCTTTCTAAATTACACAGGAACCTCTCTCGGTACCATGGAGTTTGTGCTGCCCTGA
>JADZMA010000860.1:0-28691 GCA_020796225.1 Arion vulgaris
TAAACCACCATCATGTTTGTGAAACAGAATCAGAGACAATAAACCACCTGATCCATGTTTGTGGAAACAGAATCAAGAGACATTGAACCACCGGATCCACATTTGTGGAAACAGAATCAAGAGACAATGAACCACCTGATCCACATTTGTGGAAACAGAATCAAGAGACAATAAACCACCTGATCCATGTTTGTGGGAACAAAATCAAGAGACAATAAACCACCTGATTGAAATAGAAGTTAAAATTGGACAAACAAATTGGTATTGTCTGCGAAGTCAAGAGAAATGATGTGCCAACCAACATTACTTGGGTAGAGTGAGAACATGGAGATAGCTGCTACAATGGAGGACAGAATGAACTATTCTAATGTACTTGGATGTCCACTGGGAGAACTGAACTGTTAATATTCAGTTTCTCTAGAAATGAGTGTACGGTTGTATTACTAAAAATTGTCTTGAATAAAAGAATAGTGTTACTAACCATATAAATTACCTGTTTAACCTTGCCATGGACTGGTTGATGAGAGAAACCATAAAGGATAACAGAGGCATTCGATGGACACTTACATCAGTTCTGAAAGATTTGGATTATGCTGATGATATTGGTCTTTTGGCCAGCAGATACGAGGATGCTCAAAGGAAATTAAATATATTTTCCAGAACAGCTTAAACAATAGGACTTAAAATAAATATAGCGAAACGAAGGTAATGAGAAATAATCATAAATTTGAGAGTCCAACTGTATTACAAAATTAAGTCATAGAAGTTCAGGATCAGGGGGCCTAAACAGGTACTCCACCTGCCCAAGGTGTCCCGTAACTAGCGGAGGAAGGCCCCACATCTCTTTTGATAGAGGTTTACCTGGATGTAACTGATGGTTTGAACATGGCGGCTGCAGAGGCAGGACATCTGGCATAGGGAGAGAGAAATTCGAAGGACTGTTGGGGTGAAGAAGTTCTGCTCAGGACAAGCTATTTGATGATGATGATGATAAACTGTTTATTCCCACTTTCCAAAAATATTTCAGACAATTGAATATGTCTGCAAGTTTAGAGATCTGGTCTCACTGTTGACTTGCAGTTGTTGTCTAACTAGAGACTTTGATTATAGTTTGTTGGAGATTGCTCATGAAATGAATTATTGATTTGATTTCAGGCTCAACTGAAACTACAGCCATTTACAATTGCTCAAGGCAAGGCTCACTATGGTTGCCCTGGACGTATTTTTGAAGCCTGCTCTCTTGAATATAATCAAACAAGATTTTGAAAATGATATGAAGAATATTTAGCAAGCTACCTGTGTATGTCATCCGTTATATCTATGATCTAGGGGTGTATGTCATCCGTTATATCTATGATCTAGGGCTGTATGTCATCCGTTATATCTATGATCTAGGGCTGTATGTCATCCGTTATATCTATGATACAGGGCTGTATGTCATCCGTTATATCTATGGTACAGGGCTGTATGTCATCTGTTATATCTATGGTACAGTGCTGTATGTCATCCGTTATATCTATGGTACAGGGCTGTATGTCATCCGTTATATCTATGATCTAGGGCTGTATGTCATCTGTTATATTTATGATCTAGGGCTGTATGTCATCCGTTATATCTATGATCTAGGGCTGTATGTCATCCGTTATATCTATGGTACAGTGCTGTATGTCATCCGTTATATCTATGATACAGGGCTGTATGTCATCCGTTATATCTATGGTACAGGGCTGTATGTCATCCGTTATATCTATGATCTAGGGCTGTATGTCATCCGTTATATCTATGGTACAGTGCTGTATGTCATCCGTTATATCTATGATCTAGGGCTGTATGTCATCTGTTATATCTATGGTACAGTGCTGTATGTCATCTGTTATATCTATGGTACAGGGCTGTATGTCATCCGTTATATCTATGATACAGTGCTGTATGTCATCCGTTATATCTATGATACAGGGCTGTATGTCATCCGTTATATCTATGGTACAGTGCTGTATGTCATCCGTTATATCTATGATCTAGGGCTGTATGTCATCCGTTATATCTATGATCTAGGGCTGTATGTCATCCGTTATATCTATGATCTAAGAGCTGTATGTCATCCGTTATATCTATGATCTAGGCTGTATGTCATCGTTATATCTATGGTACAGGGCTGTAGTCATCCGTTATATCTATGATCTAGGGGTGTATGTCATCCGTTATATCTATGATCTAGGGCTGTATGTCATCCGTTATATCTATGATCTAGGGCTGTATGTCATCTGTTATATCTATGGTACAGGGCTGTATGTCATCCGTTATATCTATGATCTAGGGCTGTATGTCATCCGTTATATCTAGGATCTAGGCTGTATGTCATCCGTTATATCTATGATCTAGGGCTGTATGTCATCCGTTATATCTATGATACAGGGCTGTATGTCATCCATTATATCTGGTACAGTGCGTATGTCATCCGTTATATCTATGATCTAGGCTGTATTCATCCGTTATATCTATGATCTAGGGCTGTATGTCATCCGTTATATCTATGATACAGGGCTGTATGTCATCCGTTATATCTATGTCAGTGCCCTTATGTCATCCGTTATATCTATGGTACAGTGCTGTATGTCATCTGTTATATCTATGGTACAGTGCTGTATGTCATCCGTTATATCTATGGTATAGGGCTGTATGTCATCCGTTATATCTATGATCTAGGGCTGTATGTCATCCGTTATATCTATGATCTAGGGCTGTATGTCATCTGTTATATCTATGATCTAGGGCTGTATGTCATCCGTTATATCTATGATACAGGGCTGTATGTCATCTGTTATATCTATGATCTGGGGCCGTATGTCATCCGTTATATCTATGGGGTGGTACAAAGTTGGCTGTATGTAAACCGTTATATTTGGAACGGGAGGTCATCCGTTATATCTAGGGTCGGGGGGCTGTATGTCATCCGTTATATCAAAGGGGGATCTGGGGCCGGGCGTCATCCGTTATATCTAGGGTCCAGGCCAGGGTCATCCTTATACCGGGGATCTAGGCCTTTGGGTCACCCGAAATCTATGGAAACGGGGCCCGTATGTCACCCGTTATATCTATGACGGGGCCGTATGTCATCCGCTATACCCATCACTGGGTATGTCACCCGTTATTTTCTGGCGACAGGTTAAAGGGGTGCGTCACCCGGGTTTATCTAGGGTCGGGGGCTGTATGTCACCCGGGGCTATATCTAATCTGGGCCCGTATGTCATCCGTTATATCGGGATCTGGGGCTGTATGTCACCCGGGGTTATTTTTTGGCGATCGGGCTGTATGTCACCCTTTTTTAAACGGCGACCCCAAAAGGGCCGGGCTTGTCATCCGTTATATTTTGGGATCTGGGCCGTATGTCTTTCCGTTATATTTTGGTACGGGGCTTTTGGGTCATCCGTTATATCTAGGGTTCAGGCGATGTCATCCGTTATATCTAGGGTTAGGCCGTAGGCTTCTTTATATCTAGGGTCGGGCTGTATGTCACCCGTTTTTTAGGGGAAGGGGCTGTATGTCATCCGTTATATCGGCGTTTCGGGGGCCGTATGTCTCCGCAATCAGGATTTTAGGCTGTATGTCATCGGGTTATATCTATGATCTAGGCTGTATGTTCATCCGTTATATCTATGATACGGGGCCCTTTTGGTCACCCGTTATTTGACAGGTTGTATGTCACCCGAACCTATGGTACAGGCTGTATGTCACCCGTTAATCTTATAATTTTGGGGGTAAAGGTTCCCGTTATATCTAGGGTCGGGGCCCAAGGTCATCCGTTATATCTATGATAGCCATGTAAACCGTTATTTCTGGGGAAAGGGGCGGTCTTTTGTCACCCGGGGTTATATCGATCTGGGGCTGTATGTCTTTCGGGTTAATTTATTTTACCGGCGGTATGATCCTTATATCTATGGGGGTTATTTTTTAAAAAGGTAAAATTTTTTCATATATTTTATTGGTTAAAAAACCTACCTTATTGGGTTTTGGGGGGGTTTGGGCTTAAAATTTTTACAAAAAATTTGGGTTTCGGTATTTAAAGGTATATTGTGTAGTTGCAGGTATTTAAACCCTTATTATTCAGGTATTATTGTGGGGGCTGAAAAAAATTAAAACCATTCATTCAGGTAGTATTGCAGTTGGGGGATTTAAAACCCTTTTCATTCGGGTAAAATTGTGAAAAAGTTGCAGGTATTTAAACCCTTTATTTTTATTTCAGGTATTTTTTTGGTGGGTGGGAAATTGCAGGTATCAAACCTATCTATTCAGGTGTATTGTGTAGTTGCAGGTCCCAAATTTATCTATTCAGGTAGTATTGGTGAAGGATATTTAAATTTTATCTATTCAGGTAGTTTTGGGAGTGAAATTGCAGGTATTTAAAAATTTTTAAAATATAACAAAATTTTTGCCATGTTCGGGGTTTATTATACTTAATTATAAACTTTTTGGTTTTAGTGACAGAGTATAGTAGAGAAACAAAAAAAAAATTGCACTTTCAGACAGGGGTTTTGGATTTCGGGAAGGGACTACTAATCAGGTGAGGGATGGCACAGTCAGACATGGCGCCGGGGAGTTTGGAATCAATCACAATCGGGTGATGAGGGGACAGCCAGACATGGCCCCTAGGAGTTCTGAAAGCCCCAACTAAGCAGGGGGATAAAATTTTTTCAGACATGGCCCCGGGATTTCCCTGGAAGTTTTTAATTAAGAGGTGATGATGGACAGCCAGAATGGCGCCAGGAGTTCGGAAGCACTCACTAGGGGATGATAAAGTCAGACATGACGAGGAGTTCTGGGGCTCCTAGGGGATGAGGGCGGGGCCAGAATGACAAGGGAGCCGGGAAACACCCCCAATCAGGGGATGATGGCACAGCCAGACAGGAGTTCACTGCCCAATCAGGTGATGGAGCCTTTTTTAAAATCTTTGAAGCAAGGACAGTTTGGGCCCTAAGATTTGACATTTTTTGGGAGAAGAAGGGAAATTTTAAAAATATGGACGGGAAATAAAAAAATTTCTTTTAAAAGGGAGGGGAATTTAGAGAAAAAAAATAAAGTCCCAAGAAAAAGTGGGGGGGTCTGTTTATAAAACCCAAATTAAAGAAGGAGATTAGAAAGAAGGGCGGAAGGGGAAAAAAAATTTGAATTCTTTGAGGAGATTAAGAAAAAATACGATTCTCAGTGTGTTTTGGGGGAGATTAAGAAAAACATCAGATCTTGTGTTTGGGAGGAGATTAAGACAAATATCAGATACCAGTGTGTTTTTGAGGGATTAAGAAAATATCAGATTTTTCCCCGTGTTTTGAAGTTTTGGGGAGTTTAAACAAAGGAAAGGGGAGCCATGGATGTAGGGGGACAGAATCATGAGGGGGGAGAGGGTTTTTCAAGGTTCGGGAAAAAAAAGAAAAATGTACATAGCTAAAACCCAAAAGATATATTTCAAGATGGATTGGGAAGAGTCTAGTCTTCAAGAAAAATCCTTTGGGAAGAAACCAAAAGTTTTAACCAAGCACCAGTAGGAGAGAAAAATTTTTGTAATGGGATTAAACGTTGGGAAAGTAGAAAACCCTAGAGCTGGGGCCCTTGATTATGGGGGGCCCTTTACCAAGAGGAGCAGGCAGACGAAGTGGGGAACAAATAAAAAAGAGTTACCAGCAGGGCCCCCCTGAAAGGAGGTACAAGAGGTTTCAGAAATGAGATGTTATACCTGGGGGTAGAACAGACATGACCCCATTTTGGGGGGGTTCCCAATTTTTTGAAAAGGTGAAAACAGATTTTGGGGCCAGAGAATGCCAGGCACAATATAAATAGTCCAGAGGGGGAGTTTGGGGGACAAGAGGGGCAGGGGGCGGTATAATAAAAAGGGGGAAATGATTTACCCCCCCGGGTTTTTTGGTCAAACAGGGGGGGCGGACTGCAGGCCAATCAAATAAATTAAAAAAAGAAAAATTTTTGGGTTGATGCCCCGTAGAGTGCTGATGGGGGCCAGTCCATTAAAAACCTTAGTGGAAACAGAAAGGCCAAAGGGATTTTGATAGAAGAAAATATAATTTAGATGATAAAAAGGGGAAAGAGAAAAAAACCCCGGAAACCAGATTGGAACCCCAGTGTCCTGGAACTTCACGGGATTTTTTCCTTGAGTACTTTCCCCTTTTAGTGTTTTTAGCATGTTTTATACTATAGCAGGTGCTTTTTTCTTTAAACAAACCCAAACTGTTTTTTAATAATTTCTAAAAAAATTTGTTTCAAATTTATTTTTCATCTTAGCAATATTTTTTGTTATATTTTTTTTTGTTATATGGTTTTTTAAACAAATTAATGGAGCATCTGAGGTCCATTGGGAAAGATTAGTTGTGGATTTAAAAAAGGGTTTAACCAATTAGTCCTAAAAAAGGGGAGACTGGAAAAAAATTTTAGAAGGGGTTTGCGAATTTCCTTGGGATGACCAAAGATCACCAAGAGGCCAAGGGATTCCCCTTTGATCCCCCAACTATTACAAACCAGAATTAAAACCCAAGGAGGGTCTGATCCCCCCCCAAGAACCAATGAAACAAGGAACATCCTTCCTGAAAAAACCTATTAAAGAGAAAGGTGTAGACTCAAGAGGGGCAGATCTGGCTGAGCCAGGAAGAAATTGGGAAAATATGACCCTTTTCCAATTTAAAAACGGGAGAGGAATGAAGCTGTGCCCCAAATTTAAATGCCCCCGCTATTACATCTATTAAGAAAACTGAGAAAAAATTTAATCATTACTAAAGGGGGAGGTGTGGAGGTTTCTGAATGACATCATCAATGAAAAGATGTGGTTATTACACCGATGGTTCATTTTATTCCCCAACCAACGCTGGCGGTTTTTCAGCATGCTCGGGGAGGAAAAATAATGCGGGGCCCAGTTGCTTTGAACCCACAAGTAGCTTGACAATGGGGGTTTCCCAAGAAACGGAGGGGGTGAACTGGTTGGCATCTCAAAATTTACTTTTTTTTATACCAGTGACCCCGGGGGGTGTTTCCCCGTAAATTTTAATCAGGTATGGTAGAGAAACTGGGGGGAGGTACTGGTACAGAAAGGATCAGAAAAATCACTTTTTTTTGGCCCTGGGAAGGGGGAGTTGGGGGTAATGAACGAGTTGATAGATTTTTTTTTACCCAAAATTCAGAGGGAGTGAAGGGATCAATGACATTTTTCCCGCATTGGGGGCCTTTCCAACAGAGATTTTTGGGTTGTAAACCCCACTCCCAAAAGGATTGAAAGAGAGGGGGGTGTCAAAAGGAAGTTAAAAGAAAAAACATAAAAATATGAAAGAGATTGATTAACAACATCAACCTGTTGGATCACTAGACGCTCCCGGATTTGCTGAGGGGAGATGGGAGCCCCCAGGACATGCCCGGGCGCAAATGATGATGGGTCCTCATAAACTGAAAACCCTTTTTAAAAAAAGACTATTGATTCCGGGAAAAGGGGGAAAAAGGTTTTTACCCACAAAAGGTTAAAAATTTTCCCAAAACCAAAACCATTTTCTGTTGTTTTTTCCCACAGTGCTGTAACTAATAGTTCACACAGACGGGGTAAAAAACCACTTTCTGTTGTTTATCTCAACAGTCCCAACCCCCAATAGTTACCACACATGACGGGTAAAAACCCAAATACTGTTGTTTTTTCCAAAAGTGTTGAACCAATAAACCACATGCCCGGGGCAAAAACCACATATCTGTTGTTTATCTGCACACAGCACGGGACCAACATTTAAACCCCAAATGACTCGCTGTTTAAAAAAAGATCACTTTTCCAGCTCCAGAGATGTCACACAGTTGCTTGCTTTTTTTTTCCCATTTGTTAGAATATGCTCTTCCAAGAACATTGTTGTTCTACCAATTGTTTTGGTAAAATATATAAACCCCCCATTTTTTAAAAATTGTTATTATAAAATATATCATTCACAAGATCCACAATCAACAGCCCAGCTGGCTCTTTTGGTTATATCCATCAATCAAAAAGCTCAGCTGGCCTTCCCCTGTGGTTAAGCTGTTTGACTTGGTTTTCCCAAAGATTGGGGGTTTGAACCCAAAGTTTGGGTTTGTTCGGGTTTATGTTTGGGAATATTTTTTAAGAGTTTCCAAGATTGTTTGAGCTATGGAGTTAGGTTCACCCAAGATTGCCGAGTTAGGAGTTAGGTTCAAAGATTCCCGGAGGGGGGATGGGGTTCAGTTTAAAGGTTTCTTGACCCAAAGGGACCCGGGGTTAAAGGCCGGGGATTCCCAGAGTTAGGGGAGTTAGGTTTAGCTTAAGATTGCCAGATTTTGGGAGTTAGGCCCCAAATTTTGGGGATTGCCAGAGTTAGGGAGAGGTTCAGTTTAAGGATTGCCAGAGTTAGGGGATTTGGGGTTCACTTAAGATTTTTTGGAGATGGAGTTGGGTTTCCCCAGCTTAAAAAACCCCAGGACCCAGGGGAGTTAGGTTCAGTTTGGGGTGGGGAGTTATGGAGTTGGGTTCAGTTTAACCCCCTTTGTTTACCAGTAAGGGGGGTTAAACCGACAGCCTATCCTGGCTTTTTTTTATTTCACCAACTTATTTGGAAAATTTAAAAACCTTTTATTTTTTTAATTTTTGGGTTTGAAATTTTGTTTTTTGGGACATAAAATATGTATTTTATGTTTTGAAAAAAAAAATTGTGTTTTTTTTTTGTTTTTGTTTTTTTTTTTTTTTAAAAAAAAAAAAATTTAAAAAGAAAACCGGGGTATTTGAGACAATAATAATGTAAACACATAAAAAAAAACTCAGTTTTTATTCATGTCCATCCAGTATATCGTTTTTGAATGGTAACCCCTTAAACTTTCCCCAAACAAAAGGCCGGGCTGGGGGGCAGGACCCTTGTAATAGCGAGACCCCTTTTTCGTTTTTTTTTTTCGAAAAACCCTTTTGGGTTTGGAGGTTTAGTTTTTGGCTGGAGGTAGATAAAATGAACCCTTTCTCAGTCAGTCTAACGCATCACCAGGGGCCAGATCCCGTACCAGGTTTTGGTCCGGGAGGGGGCCCATTTTTGCCATCCATGATGCAGAAACTGACCCCAGGAAATCAAGAAATTTTTTTGAGTATCCAGTTTTCTGGCAAGAATGAAAGCACCATCCCAAATTAAGAAAAAAAAAAATTTTTTGGGTCCACTTGAAAATTTCCCTTTGCAGAAAAGGACGTATCAGCTGATCGTTTTTAACACCCCCCATGTTCCTATTGTACGGGGTTGATATTTTGGCCCAGGGTGACCCCTTTTCCTGGTATCGGGAAATTTTCCATTTTCCCAATGCCCAGAACAGTTAATAGATGTACACCGGGGTAGGGGGGACAATTTCCCCCCAACCAAAGATGGCAGATGGGGCCCCTTTTTATCCAGCGGGGACAAGTTGCAACTGCCCCGGGATGCCTTCCAAATTGGATTGTCCCCCGGCAGGTTTGTTTCTTAGTAGGTGGGAGAAAAAATGAAAACCAGTGTACCCAGTTGTCGGTACACATGGGGTTTTTTGCCAGCGGGGGAGCAATGGGGAAAAAACCCATCCGCCACCACTGAAAAGGGCCAGATCTCCAGGAATAACCTGCGGGATGTCCCCACGTTTTTTTACTCATGAGATTTTAAAACCCAAAATGAAAATTTACCCCCTTCACCATCCCCCTTACAGCACGGGTTTAGATTTTTTGCCAAACCTGGCTCGTTTGGGAGTGGGTTTCCCGTCGAAATAGTAGAGGGCCCTTTTCCACAGAAGAGATTTTCATCCACACACACATTTTCGGGAAGGTTGATAAACTTTTTTGGAAATTTTTCAAAAAGTGGTCAAGAAAGGGGGATTTGTACAGGGGCAATGGGGGTCATCCTTCAGGGAAGTGCTTTGGGTCATTGAAAGGGCAGATATTTCAAAATATTGCCCTGACATCACAGACCCGGAATACTGAAGGGTTGGAGAGATTTTGTTTACCAGAGTTTCGGATGTTTGGGAGTTTTTTTTACCCCAAACAATGGGGGATTTTCCCTAGAAACTTTTCATCTCAAACATATTTTACTTTCTTTCCACTGAAATTTTTTAACCCCTTTTTGGGACCCAAAAACCACCCCTGAAAATTTCTGAAATTGGGGGAAAACCCGGGTTTTAAAATTTTAGGAGAATTTCATAAAACTCCCCCTTAAAACCCTCTTTTCATTGGGGGAAACTTTTTAAAAGCACCCTTGGGGGAAGACAATGCCCAAACCCCCCTTTTTCCCCTGTTGGGTGAAAAAAATCAATTTCAAAAAAAATTCCCCCACACCCTTTTTTTTTTGGGGAAAAATTTTTTTCGGGAAACCCCTTTTTCCAAAGGGCCGCCAAAATTAAAATTTTCAAAGGGGTTTTTAAATTATAGGAAAAATTTCCTCAATTTTGCTATAAATTTTCCATTTTGTAAAGGTTCCTAAAAAACCCCAAATTTTGTCGATAAATTTATTTAGGAAAACTCCCCCTTTTTGTAGTTGGGATAAGCCTAACCCCAAAACCTTTTTTTTAACTAATTTTCCCCCCATTTTTTTTTCAAAAAAAATTTACCCCAAAAACCAAGGGTTTTTTAAAAAAAATTCCCAAGCTATAAAATTTTAAAAGGGGTTTTTCCCGTTTAAAATTTTGCCAGTTTTTATGGAACCCCCGGGCCCGAAACCCATTCCCCGGGCCCCCTTAAAAGGGGTTTCGGGGTTTAAGTTTCCAGAGCAAGGAGTTAGGTTCAAGTTTGGGGAATTTTTATTAAAATGGGGGGGTTTGGGTTCAGTTTTGGGGGATTCCCGAGCTATAAAAGAAGGTTCATTTTAAAGGATTCCCGAGTTATGGGTTAGGTTAGCAGAGGGCCAGAGCAAAGGGTTAGGTTAGCTAGGATTGAGAGCTATGGAGAAGGTTCAGTTTAAGCCCAAGAGTTAGGGACCCGGGGTTGTTTAAGAGCCGGTTGAGTTGGGTTTCAGCCAGAAAAAAAAAAATGGGGGTGCCGGGAACAAAAATCAATGTTTGGGAAAATACAAGACAAGAATAATAACAGACATTTTAATATGAAGATTTTTTAAGTCTCTGTATCTGTATTTGATTACGATTCAAAAAAATAATATATATATATTATATATTTCTATCTATCTATGTATGTATGTATACACATATACAGATTTGACAAAATGACATCAATAAAATCCATTAAAAACCCATTGTTTGGTAACTATATTCAAAACATATTAAATTAACTTTTAAAGACAAGTTGTCCAGTCAACAAAACCACATCCCAATATGTTGTTAGACATTTTTTATTCAAGAAACCCCAAACAGAGAGAGAGATGGTACATCTGGGCCTGCTGACACACGGAGATTATAGGGGATTTAAAAATTATATTTTTTTAAAATGAGAAATCAAATGTCATGTCCCCTTTGACCCTTTCCCCCTTTTTCTTCACATGACATTTTCCCTTTCAGTTTAAGATTGGGTTTCACAACTTTTTTTTTGTGTCCAGAAAACAAAGTTGAGAATAATGTTAGTTTCTTAAGGGCCAAGGGTTTAATAAGTAATAACTGCTGCACAAGATGCCCAATCAGCCCCCCCTCACCATTGTGGGGTGAGACTTGCTCATCCCCCACAAATCAGATAAACCACCTGAAGACAAAATACAAAACAGATCAATCCCCTAAAAACAAAAAGCCCAATAAATTGAAGACAAAAAGATCAATCACATGAAGACAAAACAAATCAATCCCCCAAGACAAAACAAAATTGGGAAAAAAAATAATAAAGACAAAAAAATCAATCCCCTGAAGACAAAAAACCAATCACTTGAAGAAAAAATAACAATTTGGGGAAAAAAAATTTAATCCCCCAAAGACAAAACAGTTTAATTTCCCCGGGGAAGACAAAAAGATCAATCCCCTGAAGAAAAAAAGATAAATAAACCAAAAAAAAAGATCAATCACCTAAAAAAACGGGATCAATCCCCTTTAAAAAAAAAGACTAATCACCTGAAAAAAAGGGAAAATCCCCCAAAAAAAACAGGATCAATTACCTGACGAAAAACAAAACAGATCAATCACCTGAAGACAAAACAGATCAACACATGAAGACAAAACAAATAATCATTTAAGACAAAACAGATCAATAAATTGGAAGAAAAACAGATCAATCCCCTGAAGAAAAAACAGATAAATTTCACCTGAAAAAAAAAGATCAATCACCTCAAAAGATCAATCACCCAAAAAAACAAATCAATCACAGGGAAGACAAAAAAAAGTTAAAAATCCCCCGAAAAACAAAACAGAATAAAACCAAAACAAATAAAAAAAAATTTAACCCCTAAGACAAAAAGTTTAATCCCCTGAAGACAAAAGATCAATCCCCTGAAGACAAAAAATCACCTGAAGACAAAAAAATTTAATTTCCCCTGAAGACAAAAGATAAATTTACCAAAATGACAATTTACCTAAGAAAAAAGGTTTAATTTTTCCCCAAAAAAAAGGGATAAATTTACCTAAAAAAAGATTAATCCCCTTTAAAAAAAAACAGATCAACCCCCCAAACCGATTTTACAAAAAAAATTTAATTTACATAAAAAAAAAATTTAATCACATGAAGAAAAAATAGATCAATCACCTGAAAAAAAATAAAGGAAAAAATCAATCCCCTGAAGACAAAAAAAATTAAAAACCAAAAAACATTTTTCCAGATGAAAATGTTGACATCAAAAAACAAAATAAAAATGTCAATATGTTTTTCCACAAAACCCAAAAAGGGAAATGTTACAACTTGTGTTTTCAAAACTTCTCTTTGTATTTTAGCCCAAAAGGAAATTTGTTTTAAAAAATTTTTTGAAAAGTCTACTGCTAGTGTGGGGAAAATTCCCAATTTTGTGAAGACACAATAAATATGAGATATATATATAAAAGACAAAAGAGAGAATTTCATACCCTTTAATGAGTGGGGACACAATAAATATGAGATATATATAGGGTCTTTTCATTTTTACAGACTTCAATAGGCAAGTTTTTTACTGTGACAACTTTTTCGCTTTTTTTCTCTTGTTGTTCAGCCGAATGTTTTTTCTAAAAGACTCATCCCCCTTCCGAAATTTTGGGTTTTTACACAACCCCTGTCATCAGCTATCCCTCCTAGGGCTGGGATTTAAAAAAAAAAGGGCCATTGGGGTTTTTGAGAATTTTTATATCTGAGCAGTGGTCTGCCCTGGTGTTCTTCCCCCGGGAAAGTTCACAAAAAACCATTTGTTTTGGGGATAATTTTCCATTCTTCTCACATGCCCCAACCATCTTAGCGCCCCTCTGAGCATGCCCATGAGGAAGGCAGTTTTTGCACCCCAGTACTTCAGAGGGCTATTTTTTTACCACCTGATGTTATAATTTATGGGGGAATGGGAAAAAAGATGTTGGCCCTCTCGTGTCTTGAGTAGGCTGTCCATGTTTCTGAGCCAAGGAACCCAATTACACGGGCTCGATATATTTGAGCCTTCGCCCAATGCCAATTTTTTTTCCCACACTGCTTGATAGTATCAATGGTACCCGATTCTAAAATGTTGTTTCTTCATAAAGGCGGGGCGGGCCCCGTGGGGACCCAAGATAGAAGAATTTTGCACGGGTTGAGGGGCCTTTTAAAAGTGATTTTTTGAGTTTTACCCCCCCTGACATAATAAAACCCTTTTAAAAAGAATTTATTGTCAGAGAAAAGAGGTTGATGCCTTGACAAATTTTTAAATTTAGACTTTGGGGCGGGTCTAAATGTGGGCCCCAAGGCACTTGGGGAAGGTAAAAAGGGAGGCCCTTTTGAGAAGTATTTCCCTTTTTTGCCCTGGTTTAAGCGGCCCCCAAACAGTGAACCATCAGATTTTATTTGGGAGGGAAAACATCAATCAAAGCGCCCCTCAAAAGGGGGTTTAAAAAAAGGGAACTGAAGATTCCAAAGAGAAAGGGAAGGAAAACCTGTTTGACCCCAAACTTTAACCCCAAAAATCAGATGTGCTGCCATCGAACTGAATTTTGGTTTTCGGGCCCCGGAAGGAAAAATAAATTTGGGAGAAATTTTAGACAACCAATATACAATTTTTTTATAAAGACTTCCTCGACTGTGTAAAATGCCCAGTCAGATCCACAAAAGCAAACATAGAGGGTTTTGCTCCTGACTTTTTACCCGAAGGGGAAAATCATGCCGTTGTTGACCGCCTAGCTCTGAATCCAAAAGGGACTCAAAGAACACGCCCGTCAGTTTCGTAGTTTTTTTGAAAGGATAGGTAAAAGCTTTGTTACGTTTTAAAAGGGAAAAGATCCCTTTCTGTAGTTGTTAAAACCCTTCTTACCCCCTTTGTTTTAAGTGTAAATATTTTTGGACCTTCATGTCCTGGGGAAAGGGTTTTTCCTCCCTCCAGCCGAAAAAGGAGATTGAAAGAGGTGGGGCAGCGGGACATCCCCATTTTGAGGATTTTTTAAATGTTGTTCAGTCCGGGATCCCCTTACCATTTGAAAGTTTGTTGATTTTTGGAAACCCCCCCCGGGGGTTCGTATCCAGCCGGGTTTTGGTCATGATTTTTCCCCATGAGATATATATATAAAAAGACAATGAGAGAACTGACAAGAAGGGTTTGGGGTGTTGATATAACGAACAACAAGGAAGAGATAAGTACTGACTTATTATTCAAACATCAACTACTTCACTAGGCTCCATCATAACTTAAACATTAAAGGCAAACACTGCACACAATTTATCCAACAACATTTTGTACCAACCCAAAAAGGAAGATTTACTACTGAGAACCACAAGATGCTTGACTACATGTGTGTGTTTTTCTCATAGATACGGGTTTTAAACCTTTTTACAAATTATTATTTTTTGGGAAAAAATTGTAAAATAATATATGTTTTGTGTGTGTGATACTTTTACAATATATTTGTGGGGTGTGGATACTTTGTACAATATATAATATTGGGGTGTGTGTGGATACTTTCAAAATATATATATTGTGTGTGTTAAAATTTTTACAAATATATAATATTTTTGTGTGGGGTACTTTTACAAATATATATATGTGTGTGTGTGGATAATTTTTCAAAATATATAAATTTGTGTTGGGTACTTTTACAAAAAATATATATATATATGTTTAAAACTTTAAAAAAAATATATATTTTGTGTGTGTGGGAAATTTTACAAAATATATATATGTGGTGTAGGGTATTTAAAATATATATTTGTGTGGATACTTTTAAATATATATGTGTGTGTGTGTGGAATTTTAAAATAAAATATATTGTGTGTGGATATTTAAAAAATATATATATGTGTGTGTGTGGGTACGGGACAAAAAATATATATATATTTTTGTGTGGGTATTTAAATAAAAATATATATATATGTGTGGATACTTAAAAAAATATATATATATATGTGTGGTTATTTTTGTATAATATATATAATTTTGTGTGTGTGTGGGTACTTGTACAAAATATATATGTGTGTGTGGATACTTTGGAAATATATATATATATATGTGTGTGTAATTTTACAATATATACATATATTTTTGTGGATATTGTACAAAAAAATATATATATATATATTTTTGTGTGTGGATATTTTTAAAATAATATATATATATATATATATGTGTGTGTGTGTGTGGGGTTTTTGTAAAATATATATATATTTGTGTGGGGTGTGGGGGATACTTTAAAAAAATATAATAATGTGTGTGTGGATACTTGTACAATATATAAAAGGTGTGTGGGATATTTTTTACAAAATATATATATATGTGTGTGTGTGGGTACTTTTGATTATGCAAATTTAAAAATGACATATATAAAGAGAAATTCAACCAAGAAACCCCTTCATCGTTTATAGCACTTTTCTTTCCCAATGAAAAATTGGGTTTTAAAAAAACATTCCCCAATTTAAAATACAGGTTATTAATATGTTTTAAAGGATTGAATTAAGTCTACGGGGGGACAACATTCAGAGATCACATCCAAGAAAAAGATGATGAAACCCCCCAGGGCGTCTGGAGTGCAGGGGATGAAAGCATGCTGTTTTCAAAAAAATGCCCAATTCAAGGGGGAAAAAGGGACAGAGCCGAATCATCAATTTGGGTTTTCTCATTTTGTGACATGGAAATCACTTTGGGGAATAAGGGTAAAATTTGGGAAAAGAAGACAGTGTCTCCTTTTTTGGTAGAGAGAAGAATAATAATAATCCCCTCTGGGCCCCGGGGGCAAATAGGGCTTTAAGGCCATGAAAGGAGGCGGGGCATGAAAAAAGGGAAAATCAATGTGCCAGACGTATCCCCATCAAATTTTGAAATATATTTGGGAGAAAACAACAACAAGAATAAGATTGGGCCCAAGGTTGGAAAAAGATGATGTAATGAGAGACACTTATTTTTATTTTGAAAAACTTTCCAAGGGGCCCAAATGCAGGTAATGGGTATCCAATTTTAATTGTTGTAAACCCTACTCGCCAAATGTCCTTAGCCGAAACACTTAGGGGAAAGTCTGTAGTATGTTAAAAATATTTGTTCAAAAAACTATTCGCCCCAAAAATTTATCATCATCAGGTGCAGTGCCGGTTGGGTTAAACATGGATCTCCCAAATTTTTCATCTTTGGGGTTTTCTAACAATTTAGATGTTGACTCTCTACCCGCCAAGGGTTTACACAAAAAAAATTTTTTTCTGCCCTTCCCTCTGTCTCGCCCACCCCCTATTTTACCGGGGTTTCAATTGCCCCAAATTTTCCCCCTATCACATGTCTTTAAACATGATGACTCCTCCTTTCTTATATTGATAAGTTTTTCCCGTGTCTTTGGGCCCCATTCAACACCCCCAACATTGTCATTTTAAAACCATGGGAAACCCCAAATTCCCCTTTTAAAAACCAAATCTCTGTAAACCCCCGGGGGAAATTTTTTCTGAAATTTTTGGTTTTTGTCCCACCCGCATCCCGACATCAGATTGGTTTTATGGCACTGAATAACTCGGATTCTTTACCCAACCGAAAGGGACTTGTTGTATATGATGTTTTTCATTTTTTGGGAAAGATTTTTTACTTGCCCTATTTTGCTCTTTTTTTTTCCCTTTATTACATCTGCCATCTGATGTTTCCAGGGTTTGAGGGTATTTAAAATTTTCACTTTTTAGCTTAGTCCCATTTACCGGGGTGGGCATTTTGTCGGGCCGATTTTTTTTTTTTTGGGGGGTTTGATTAACTTTTGTCACAAGAGCCCTAAAAAAATATCACATAAATTAAAATTTTTATATATATATATATATATATATATATATATATATATATATATATATATATATATAAAATGTAGAGAGAGATATTCTTCCGTTTTATTGATCCTATCAATAAATCTTAATGATTTTATATATATAGAAATGAGAGGGGAGAGAGAGAATTCTTTTCCCCGCCATTGAAAGAAGAGAGAGATATTCTTCCCCCTTTTATTGCAGAAATGTGGGGAGAAAAAGGGTATTTTCTTCCATTTTCTGTATAGAAATGAGAGAGAGAAGAATTTTTCCTTTTCCCTTTTATAGAAATGGGAAAAGAGAGAGAGAGAGAGACTTTTTCCCTCCTTTTTTTTAGAAAAGTAGAGAGGGAATTCTTTCCGGGCCCTTTGTTTTATAGAAATGTAGAGAGAGAGAGAGATATCCTTTTCCCTCTTCCTTTTATAGAAATGGAGAGAGAGGGGGAAAAGGGGAGATATTCTTCCTTTTCGTTTTTGGGGAAAAGAGAGAGAGAGAGAATTTTCCCCTTTCCCCTTCAAAGAAAAAAAAAGAGAGAGAGAGATATTCCCTTTCCCTCTTCGCTAAAGGGAAAAGTAGAGAGAGAGAATTCTTTCCCTCCCACAAGAAATGGGAAAAGAGAGGGAGAGAGACATCCCCTTATCTTGTTTTATAGGGAAAAGTAAGAGAGAGAATTCCCTTCCACCCTTTTTGTGGTTGAAATGTAGAGAAAAGAGAAACCTTTCCTTTCATTTAAGAAATGGAGAGAGAGAGATATTTTCCATCTTGGGGATTGGCAGGGGAGAGAATTTTCCTCCCATTGATAGAAAAAGGGAGAGAGAAATTTCCCCTTTCCCCCTTCATGGTATAGAAATGTAGAAGAGAGGGGAAAAGGGTATTTTTCCATTTTTCTGTATAGAAATGGGAAATACTCTTCCATTTTTTTTGTATAGAAAAAGGGGGGGGAGAGAAGGGTATCTCTTCCATTTCATTGTATAGAAAAGTAAAAGAGAGAGAATTCCCTTCCCCCCTTTGGGATAGAAATGTAAAAAGAGAGAGAGATAGCCTTCCATCTTCCCCTTTTTAGAAGGAAGAATATCCCTTCCACGGCATTGGGATGAAAGGGGAGAGAGATTCCCCTTTCCCTCTTCATTGATAGGAAAAGTAAAAGAGAGAGAATTTTTCTGCCCTTTGTGGAAAAATGGTAAAGGGGAGAATATCTCTTCCATTTTAAGATAGAAATGGAAAAGAGAAAAGAGAATTCTTCCGCCCCGTGGTATAGAAAAAAAAGGGGGGGAGAGAGAGAGATATTTTTTCCACTTTATTGGGGAAATGTGAGAGAGGAAAAGGTTTTTCCATCTTCATTTAAAAATGAGAGAGAGAGAGAAGGGTATTTTCCATCTTTTATTGGGAAAAGAAATTGTAAAAGAGAGAGAGATATTCTTCCCCCCTTTTGGTATGAAAAAGAGAGAGAGAGAGAATTTTCCTTTCATTTATAGAAATGGGAAAAAGGGGAAAAGATATTCCTTTTGTCTTTTTTTTGTCCCCAAAATGGAGGTTCAAAGTCTGGATTTTAAAAAATGTTGGGGACATTTTAAGAAATTTAACATGCTACAAAAAGAGTTAAATCAATGGGGATTCTAAATGTGGTGGTTAAGAATGAGAAGGCAGACAAACTTGCAAAAAAGAGGAGAATGTAACCCGTAAAATGAAAACACAAATTTGAAAAAAAAAAAAGAGTTATCGGCAATTTAAAAACCCCAAACATCCAACAAAATGATAATACACACCCAAAATGGACAGATAAAATCTTCCTTTCCGGGTAGGGCAAAAAGACTGAACAAAACCCACACAGGCTACGATTGTCCCTATCCCCCCTGTGCCCGGTCCCCCTGAGGAACCAAGGGGAAATGTCCCCGAAAAACGTCCCCCATGTCCTCCAAAAGGAATCTCCCACAACCTTTAAAAAACTAAATTAAAAAATAAAGGCACCAGAGATGAGTCCCAAAAGTCGACTTTATCATTAGAACGCGATAACAGTATAATCATTCAAAAAATATTGAAAGGGAAAAAGAAATAAAAGGTTTGTGAAGACATTTTTTTTCCAGGTTTCCCTTTTCAATCCCTTTTCTTGTTTAACCCAGACGCAGTGCTGGGCCTGTCAATAGAGTTCCTAGTCAGTTCTGGGTTTTTTCCCTTTGTCTGTCATCTCAAACCCCCATCTGGGGATTTGTTCAAAGAATCTAAATCTAATTAGAAAAAAAAACAAATGACAAAAAAATGGTAGACCCAAATTTTTAAAATAATTTTTTTTTAAAAGCCAGTGGGGAACAGGGGATTTTTTTGAGGGAAATCCACAGCACTGAATATCTCAATCTTCTCCAGAAAATTTCGGGAAAGTTGCCACCAAAAATGTTAAAAATGCTGTAAGTAAAAGTCATCATTTAACATCTTTATGCCATCTAACACTCCCAAAATGTTGACACTGCCCTTTTCCTTTTGTTTTCTTTACATCATTCTTGGGTCACTAAGAGAAATGTATTGAACAGGAGAATATATCACCCGTGCTGTCTTAGCCCTGTTTAGTTGAAATCCTTTTCAGGTTAACCATGGAAAATTCTTCTTTTTCAATAAAAATTTTTTTGGGCCCTTTCACCCTTATTGGATATATAAACAGCCCCTTTTCCGGGAAAGTTTTTTTTTTCCCCACATCACCAGGCCATTTTTATTGGGCATCTTCCATGTTCCCTTTCCCGCCAAGGGAAAAGGCCCCTTTCCGTTTTTCCTTGAAGGGAGAGGTTGCTATTTTCTTTTAGGGGAGAACCTTCACAACCTTTTTGGGGAAAGGGACGAGGGCAATTTACACCAGGGAAATGGGGCTTGGGACTTTAAACAAGATCCTACCCCAATTTTACGGGTGGGCCCTGGTAACAGACATTGGTTTCGGGCCCGCAAGGGGTAGGGATCGAGGAGAGCCAGGGTGGAGTAGTGCGGTTGGGGAAAAATAATAAGTCCAAAATCCTGAACAAAAAGCCCACATCTTCTGGCCAAACCGGGAAAAGTTGCCAAAAAATTGCTTGGAAAAAGCAAGAAACAGTAGGGACAAATTGCCAAGAACCAATCCCACCCCTGGGGGAAATGGTTTCAAAAAAAAATTTCCAGCTGTGAGGCAAGAATCATCAAGAGACAAGAGTAACAAATCAAAGGTCTCGGGAAGTGTCTCTGAAAACACTGTAGCATATCGGGTGACACATGGTAAGATTGGGGAAAATCCCCAAAGAGGCCAAGCGCAGATAAAAATTATTGGGGAAAAAGGGGAGAGCGAATCCTGTTATGCTTTAAAATTTAACGAAAAATGCCTTTCCCGAACCAACCGGCAAGGTACTGTTTTTCCCCAACTAAACAATCCCCCAAAACCAGGGGGGTGATGTTTAAAGGGAAAAACTGAAGTTGCCTTTAAAAGCGCCAAGAAACAACCTCTACATTATTTGTGCGTGGGCCCAGTCCAGTGTTTCCCGGGGCCAGGGGAAAAGCGAGTAGTAACTGCAAATTGTCAAAACCACCACCGAAAAACTGGGGGAAAATTTTTCCCTCTGGGAAAAAACCCAAAAAGGTCAGAAAAAAAAAGAGACAAAAGGGAAAACTGACAGGTTGTCCAAAACCCAAAAATTTTAAAAAAACACTTTCACAGTTGGAATTTTGTAAAAATGCTGTCCCAGGATGTTTTTTTGCCCCAAAAGACAGAAATGTTCTAACCGGCCCCTTTTATGTCTGAAAAGGGGGCTCAGTGTAGACTCACTTTGGGATAGATCACAAAGCCCAAATATACGGTAAAAAAATGATCGAAAAACGAGATCCGGGGCCCAAAAAATACGCCCCCCGGACGCTCTAGGGGGAACCCAACCCCGTAAAAAACAGCTAAAACCAGATGTTGGGGCCCAATCACCATGGGCGCAATTCAAAACGGAAAAAATTTTTTTTAAAGATCAAATATATCACAATAGAATGATAAAATTGGGTGTAAGAAACAACGCGAGAAGAGAAGACAACCTTCTCCCCCGGTTGAACCCTTTTAACCCTGGCCAAAATTTTTAAAAACCCTCGCCCTGGGCCCTTGAGCAAAAAAAACTTAAATTTTTTGAAAAAAAAGATAGATTGGCAGAAAGTGTCCTTAATTTTTTTCACTTACCCATCATTCCCCCAGAGTATTCCGCTTTCTTGCCAGCCTTTCCCCAAAATGTACTAACACCAAAAGTCTCTATCGGCATGATGACAAAACTTAGATTTTGGGACTGTTGCACCTTCCCCCCGGGGCAGAGGGACTGTAGGGGCCAATCCCCCGAACAGAACCCCACCACAGGTGGGGCAAAGATCAAAGGGGGGACATGTGGTTTTTGCCCCTGGGCTTTCCCTGTTTC
Organism: Arion vulgaris; assembly: GCA_020796225.1. NCBI lineage: Eukaryota > Metazoa > Mollusca > Gastropoda > Stylommatophora > Arionidae > Arion > Arion vulgaris. Next base: position 21,700 of record JADZMA010000860.1, read on the forward strand.
TTTTCTCTGTGACTTTAAAATTTAAAGATTTCAGATTCGGTTTCCCCTTTTTTGTTAAAGCCTTTCATTTGGGACCAAGTAAGGGGTTCCCCCCACGATTGTCTATATCGAAGATTTAGAGAACTTAAGAGTGTCTTTAAAACGTTTTTTTTGTCCACCAGCCAAACGCCCGCCCTTCAAGCCCCGCCAAAATAAAACCCCTTTTGGGGTGCGCTTTTCAGGATTCGAGCAACGCACCACCCATCTCAAAGGGGGCCTTTTGGAACAGGGAAAGGGCGCGCTGGGGTCTTTTTCTTTGTGAGGACTTTGTGTCTGGAATTTTGTCCTGCCCGTTTATTTTTAGTATTTCATAGAAGCGGGGTGGAAATGGTTTTAAATTTTTTTCCGGGTTTTGCATACACTGTCCATGTCTCGCTTGGCATAAACGTGGTTAGACTCATTTCCGGAAAATTTACTTTGGACTATGTTTTTTCCCTTTCCGCTCCCCAAAAGTGACACGAACCTTCCAACGCAGCACTGGCTTTGATATCCTATTGTGGGCTTTAGAATCTATTTTTTGCCGATCTGGAGGGGGCCAAAATAAGCAAAGTTGTCCGGACTGGAGACGCTTGGAATGTTTATGACGGAAAACTGTTTCTCTAGGGGGGTAGGGAAATTTACCTCTGTTTTTTTAAAGGTGAGGCCAAAAAATCACAGGCCATTGAGAACTTGTCCAAGTAAGTCTGCATTTTTCCCCAGAGTTGGTAAAACGGGCAGCCCCAGGAAAAAAAAGGTTTTTGAGGTTGATTTTTTTACCTTGGGGGGAGGATTTAATCCCAAAATTTTAATAGGGAAACCGCCCGTCCTGTATCTAATCTTTACCCCATGTTCGTCGCCCTTTCCCAAAAACATCCCGGGAGCATGGCGGGAAACATCATGCTGGAAAAGTGTTGGGGCCCGCAGCCCGTTTTACGTGCAGGGCAAAGGGAAAGGGTTCCCGGGCCCCCTTTTTAAGACACGGGCCCTCATGCCCTCCCGGGAAAATGGTTTAACCATTTTTAGAATTTGGGGATCCCCAAATTTTTTCCCCGATCTTCCACAGACCTCCCGAATCGCGGGCCTTTTTCAGATCGAAAAGACCCTAGAGGAGGTGCTGTCTTACTTTTTACTGGTCTGTCTTTTTAACCATGTTTGGAAAATCACTGACATTTTGAAAAATCAAAGGGTTTAAAACCCTTCTAAATGATCAACCCCCCCACTTTCACTTTTAAATCAGAATAATCATATTTTAAGTCTAATTCATTTTAGAATCAAAAAGAAATCAAAAGCTTGCTCTGTTGTCATCCTTTAGTGACCATTTCCCAAATTTTTCAACTTGCCCCCCTTACCTTTTTAAAATTTAAAAAAAATTATAAAATCACTATGTTTTAAAAAAACGATGAAAAGCCATTTAGATAAACCCTTTTTGGGCTTTCTTTGTTTGACGTTACACTAGTACAAAAGACGCTGGGAAAACCGACAAACCCCGTAGGGGTTTCATCCCGAAAGGGAACCCTTTTGGGATACGGGACTAATGATAAACCGTAATATCGAGGGGGTTTTTAAAATTAATGTCATTTGCCCAGGTTACCTGGGCTTTTTGGGAACTTGGTTGGGTCTACCCCAGTTTTTTGTAAGGTTTTTCCGCTTTGCCTTTTTATTGACCCCAATTAACTCAAGGAGGTTCCCAAAGGGGAAAAGCGACCGATTAAGCTTTTATGCTGGGTTTTCCCGTTTTTTCACATCTGGGTCCTCTCACACCCCCCATGTCGCCCCCACCATCAACGCCAGCACATCCCCATCCAAGGGTCAGCCGCATCCCGTGCATGTTTTTTCTGGGGTTGGGGGATTGCCCCAAGTGTCTTCTTCTTTTTTTTGCTTTTACACCAAAATTTTTTCATCGTGATATTTGATCTGCCAAGAACGTATACGTTTCACATTGGTTTGGTAGGTTTTTAAAACCAAGGGGTTTTGTTTTTAGGGGGGCAGGGCATCCATTTCAGCCAAACCTCCTTAGTCGCCTCTCGGAATTTCAGGCAGGTAAAGGGTTCTTTTCTTTTCACCCTTTTGGGCCCCCGTAACCACTGGGGTCACTGTGTCTATTGGGCTCACCGGGACACACCCCCATGCCTTTTTAGTTTTTTCCAGACACGGGGCTCAACTCAGGCCCCCCCCAGGGCTTTTCCCAAACCTTTTGCCATGCTTTAAACAGGACCTTTGGGAAACCCCCAGGGACTAATTAATTCCAAAATTTGTCTTCAAAAATCGAAATAATGTGGTTGGGCCCAAAGAGTCAAAAGGGTTTTGAAAATACCATAAAAAAGTCACCATCAACTAACTTTCTTTTTGGGGGTCCACCCCCTACTTACAACCCCAAACCCCATCTGCGCCCTTTACGGGACGCCTTTTGTGCGTTCAACAACGGCACCTCCACTATATTATGTTGTGTCGCCGCTTGTTCTTCTGTCGCCTATCCTGTCGACACACACACGAAAAAAATTTTTATATAAGAAAAAAATATACAGACCCTATACAGAGATATATTATACAACCCGCCATCGAATTTTAAAAAGAAATTGAGAATAGGGAAAAAGGAATGAAGGGGGTTTTTACTATGGCAAAACCCCATGATTTGGGAAAGATGGAGAGAAGTAACCTACTTGGAATAACCGAAAAAAAAGATGGGGGGGCCAGGGGACTTTAAAACCCCAACAGGGGAAATAATATACTTTAGGAAGGCAAAATGGACTGAGGGAGTCGTGTTTTTATTCAAAAAAAAATATTTTAAAAAAATTTCCCCTCCGGGTTTTAAAACCTATTTTATGACCACTCACACATAGATTATAATTAAATTTTCCCTAAAGGGTTTCATAAAGGGCCCCAAAAAAATTTTTCCATACCCTTTTCCGGCAACCCCCAACTCCTCCCTGGGCTGAGACCGATATTTCGCCCCTTCAGCAAATTGTTTTAGGTTTCCCCCAGGCCCCAATTTTCTTGAACCCCTTTTCATCCCACTCAATGCCTGCTTTATTTCTTTATCATTTTTCCTCAAGGGCCCAACATATCTCCATCTTCTCTTTTTTTAAACATTTTCACTAGTGGGTTTAAAGACATTTCTGATTTCCCCTCACTTCTGAATTATTCCATTTTTTATTCATTATTTTTTTCCTGCCTTTCTTTTATCTTTTGTTTTATTTTCCAACTCCAGATTTTGTTAGGATTGATAAAACATTTTTAATTGGAAAAAATTGTAATTTGTTTTAATACTATATAACTTGGAAATTCCATATTTTATTTAGACTTTTAAAAACTGGGTTTCTTTTGCCAATTCAGATTTCAATTTCTTTTAACATTTCCGTAATCAAAATTTACCCAAATAGGGGGAACTGCCCTGTTATTTTTATCCCTTTGTGATTAATCTGCATTACTTTTCAAGGGGGTTTCATTATATTTGTTTTTTTATAGCTTCTTCGAAATCCAACTTTGATGCCATTTGATGAAAAATTTTCTGTTTTTCTTGATATCTTGGGGGTTTTACTTTAAAAGACAAAAAATCTGAAAAACCAAATCTTCTAGTTGATATTTTCACCCAATTATGCCAAATTTGACTTGAAAACTTTTCGGATCACCCAATAATGGGCCCCTGCAAAAAAATAAAGGGGGGTAGAATACAGCCTTGCTTTACCCGGTTTAAACCATAAACCAGCCGCGGCCACCATCAACAAAAAACCGCAAACATGAAACCTATATATAGGTCTTAAAATGTTTATTATTTTTTTGGGATTCCATAGCATCCCCAGGGAAAATTCCACAGAGAGATTTGAGACATCAAAGGCTTTTTTAAAAAACGATAAATTTATATGAGTGGTTTTTTGCTTTTTAATATGTTCCCCCAAAATTAGTCGGGTAAATTTGGTCCAAGCAGCTTTCCCGGCCCAAAAACCCGCTTGTTCTTCTCTCGGGGGTTTTGTCCACTGCCCTTTTTTTCTAAAAATGAGGGGAGAAAGTCTTGGGCATTTCTGATAAAGGGGGATCCCCCTCCAGTTGTTCAATCTTTGGGGATCACCTTTGGGGATCTTTAAAAATTATTCCCTTTTATTGATCTGGGCAGTTTCTTCTTCCCATACTTTATTAAATAGTTCTTGCACTGGCTAATAGTTGTATCATCTGCCGCTTTGAGCATTTCTGCAGTAATGTTGTCATCACCGCTGCCTTATTGTTTATCAAGGAATGGATTGCCTCTGACCTCAGCTACACTTATCATTTCTTCAATGGTAGGAGCTGTTTCTGCCTCTTGTCAAACTGGAGTAGTACTGATGGATCAGGTCTATTTAATATTTCTTCAAAATGTTCTGCCCATCTTTTCTTCTGCTCGGCATCTGATGTTAGAACTTTACCATCTTTACTCTTGATTGGGCCACCTTTGAAACAAAAGTTCCAGTAAGTTGTTTTAGTGTGTTGTATAGCATTTTACTGTTTCAGTCTTAGCTGCCTTTTCCCTTCTTTCGCCAGTCAATTGACATATGCTCTTTTATCTCTTCTAGCTTTTCACTGCCTTGTCCTTTAGTTTATATTTTCTAGTTTGGATTTCATCTGTTGCATCCTTAGTATTAAATATCTAGTTTTATCTTCTTCTTTCTGAATACATTTCCAGGTGTCATCGCCTATCCAGGGTTTTCTGTCTTTCGTCTTTAATCCTGCGCTACTATTTGCTGCCCCTAATAGTGTGTCCTTTATCTTAGTCCATTTGTCTTCAATGTTCTGTTCATTTTCACCATTGAGTAACTCAAACATATTCTTAAGTTCGAGCTGATATTCCTCTTTACCTCATTATTTTGTAGTCTTTGACTGTCTATTCGAAGTTGTTCTTTTAGTATGGTGAATTTTCACCTTCAGTTTCCAATTTACCTATGCATAAATTATGATCACTTCTACATCTGCCCCTCTGTATGCACGGACATCCAGCAATGATGTTCTAATTGTGTATTTATGCACATATGGTCAATCTGATTCCTGGTCACCCATCTGTGAGTGCCAAGTAAGTTTATGAATTTCCTTATGTGCAAAGATGGTACCTCTAATTACTAAGTTTGACAGCATACATAACTCCGCCAGTCTTTCTCCATTCTCATTCATTGTGTTTATTCTTGTTTTCCTATAGCCTCTCTCCCTCTACATATACTCTCCAACCTTTGGCATTAAAGTCCCCCATTACTACTAACAGGTCATGTTTTGTGTCTTGTTAATTTGATCTTGTAGTTGCTCATAAATGTGTCTTTCTTATCATCGTTAGCCTCGCTTGTTGGTGCATAACACTGCAGTATTGTCATATTGACATGCCTGGTACTGAAGCGGCTCTAATTATCCGACTTGAGATGGGTTCCCATTCTAACATGCTCTTTGCTACTCTAGGTGTCATCATTATACCCACTCCTTCAAAATGCTTACCATCTTCTCTCTCTGAATATATGAAAGTTAATCCACTAACTATTCTTCTATCTGTTCCAGGCCATCTCACCTCACTTAACCCTGCATGTCCAGTTCGTATTCTTCATTTCTCTGCAATTTGGGCTGATTTGTAGCCGTGGCCATCGTCTCACATTCCAAAATCCGATTTTAGTGTGTGTTTTTAGCCAAGTAATGTAGAGTCGGTCTGACTTCCGCAAAGCGTTTACTTTCATCAGCAACCATCATTGATGCACTAGGTGCACCGCACACCACCTGGCTGGTCGTTTACAGGTATGAGCGTCCTTTCACAAGTTTCTGTAGCTACTTAAATTTCTTGTGATGAGGTAGCTGGCCTCAGGCATAAGTCCTCCTCCTTTTTTCATCTGGGCTTGGAACCGGCATTGGCAGAGTTCTATGATGAGATTACAGACAAAAAATAGAAAGATTATAATAATACAAGCATACGCTCCAACAACCACAGCTCTGGATGACGAGATCGACAATTCTAACAAATTTACAAGGAGCAATGGATAAAGTTGGCAAAAGAGACATCCTGATTTAATGGGATTTCAATGCCAAGGTTGGCAATGAAACAGCTGAAGAAGAGGAAAAGATAAAAGGTCCTTTCAGTATAGGACAACAAAACGAAAGAGGCACAAAACTAATTGAATTCTGCCTAGAAAATAATCTCTCCATTACGAACACCCTAAGCAGGCAACATCCAAGAAGACTATACACCTAGACCTCACCAGATGGCAACACCAGAAACCAAATAGATTACATCTTGGTCCAAAGAAGATGGATAACAAGTATTCTATCAGTAAAGACACTACCCGGAGCAGACTGTGACTCCGACCATGAACTGCTGTGGTGGCAGAGTTTAAATTAAGACTGAAGACAACAAAGAAAGCAGCTGGCCCTATACGTTTTGATACATTCCACTAGAATACAAAATAGAAATACAAAACAAATTTGATATACTTATGGTAGCTCAAGAGGACATGACACCTGACGAACTGGCAACACAGGCAAGAGATATATTACTCTCCACCACACAAAACATCATACCCAGGAAAGTATACAAGAAACAGGTCTACATAACTGTAAAAACACTGAAGCTAATTGAAGAAAGAAGAAAGCTAAACAGACAGGGTTAAAACGACTACACTGAATATAAAAACTGCTCAAGAGAAGTCAAGAAAGAAATCCCAAAAGACAAGAAACAACACATAGTCACCTCATGCAATAAAATTGATGAATTAAGAAAACAAGGGAAAGAGAGAGAAATGACAACAAATTAATATAATGACACGTGATTTCAGCCCATCAATACATGGCACAATATTAACAGAAAAGAAAGATGTACTAGAAAGATGGCGTGAGTACTGCAGAAACATGTATGAAGACACATCTAAAAATTCACATAAGATAATAACAGAAAGCAAGAGACAGAACCAGAACCATGTTGATGAAGTGCGACTGGCCATCAAAAGCCTGAAGAGAGGGAAGTCACCGGGGGAAAAGAA